>VXBZ01002750.1:16788-61613 GCA_013399135.1 Heliornis fulica
TTGGAAAAAAAATTAAGATGTGGCTTGTACATGTCTTACACTGTCTCATATAAAAAAGAATGTTCTAGAAAGAAACTTGGGGTTTTCTCTTATACACAGAAGAGCAGATTAAATGACTCCAAAGAATAAGTTGGTTTGGGTTTGTCTGGCAAGGTTTTGGTAGTGGGGGAGCTGCAGTGGTGGCCTCTGCAAGAAACTGCTAGAAGCTTCCCCTAGGTCCAACAGAGACAATGCCTGACAGCTCCAAGACAAACCCACTGCAGAGTAAGGACAAGCCCAACCACAGAAGTTGTAGTGCCTTTGGGATAACATATTGAAGAAAAAGAAAAAAAAAGAAACTAGTGGCAGCTTTTTTGCAGCCAAAGGGAGGAGTGGGAAGATGTGAAACTCTGCAGACACTAAGTCTAGTGAAGAAAGAGGGGCAGAAAGTGCTCCAGGCACTGAAGCAGAAATTCCCCTGCAGTCCATGGAGAAGATTGTGATGAAACAGGCTGACCTTGCAGCAGATGGAGGGTGATGGGAAGTAGAGATTACACCTGCAGCCTCTGGAGGATCCAGTGCTGGAGCAGGTGGAAGCACCTGAAGGAGGTTGTGACCCTGTGGGAAGCCTGAGCTGGAGCAACCTCCTGATAGAACCTGCAGCCTGTGGAAGCTGTGGAAGCCCATGCCAAAGCAAGTTTGCTGGTAGGACTTGTGATCCAGTGGGGAGTCCGCACTGCAGCTGTCTGTTCCTGAAGATCTGCACCCTGTGAGAGAGACCCGTGCTGGAGCAGTTTGTAAAGAGCTGCAGCCAGCGAGAGGGACTCATGTTAAAGAAGTTCATGGAGGACTATCTCCTATGAGAGGTACCTCTCAATGGAGCAGGGGGAGAGTGTGAGGAGTCTTCCCCATGAGGAGGAAGGAGTAGCAGATACACTGTGATGAACTGACTGCAATCCCCATTCCCTGCCGCTGTATCTCAGCCTATCCCTATCTCAACCGACGAGCCTTTCTTTATATTTTTTTCTGTCCTTTTTAGCAGGGGAGTGACAGCTTTGGTGGGTACCTGGCCTCTGGACAGAGTCAACCACCACAAACATACTAGCAGTGAAAGTAAAAAAGTCCCTTTGCAAAACTGCAGCTGTGTAATTTTTTTTTTCTTTTAGAAAACTATGACTTTATATTAGATTATAATTCTCTTTTTCCTAAAACAGTTTTACTAGAGGAAACAAGTAAATGATCAGTCACAAGCACTGTAAGATGTATTTCACTAGGTGAGGTGTGTTTAGCATACTGGACTACCTGTCTTCCAGTAAACAAGCAGAACCCAGGAAGATTCCTGGGATATTTAATTCTCCACAGCAAAATTCTGGCATAGGGACATTGCTGGATCATGGTCAGCCTGACCTCCACCAAGACCCCAGGG
Organism: Heliornis fulica; assembly: GCA_013399135.1. Lineage (NCBI taxonomy): Eukaryota > Metazoa > Chordata > Aves > Gruiformes > Heliornithidae > Heliornis > Heliornis fulica. The sequence goes on from VXBZ01002750.1 coordinate 18,194, forward strand.
CCTTTTTCAGGAAAGCTGCACACAGCACCTGATCATCTCCCAACATGTGCTGGTGTCTGAGGTATTCCTTGGCTTTTGCTTTTATTGAGCTTCATGAGATTCCTCAGTGGCCAGTTATTCAGACTGTCAAGGTCCCTTTGGACCTGCCTGGTGCAATGACCACTCTGCCCAATTTGTATCATCTGCAGACCTTTGGAGATGCACTCTGTCCCTTCATCCAGGTCATTAATTAAGCAGTATTCATCCCATCCCACTCCTGGCAGGCACCAATAGTCACTGTTCTCTTGTTGGACTTTGTGCTGCACATCAGAAACCTCCAAGCCCAGCAGCTCAGCCAGCTTTCAGTCTGCATCACTGCCCATGTATTTAGTTTGTACTTCATTAGTTTGCATATGATTGTGTTACAGGAAACAGTGTTGAAAACCTTGCTAAAGTCAAGATAAACAACATGCACTGCTCTCCCCTTGTCCACCAAGTTAGTCAGTCTGTAGAAGGCTATCAGGTTGATTAGTCACGATTCTGCCTTCATAAAGTACACTAAATACTACCTTCTTGGTCTTCATACTTTTGGAAATAGTTTCAAAATTTACTTTCAGTTGCATTTGTCACAGAGTGAAATGGTTTTAGGTATCTAGCAATGTATCCTGAAAGAGGAGATCAATAAAGGGCCACCAACTGATTTTGGTCAAGAGCACCACAATGTCTATGGAGTTACGGAGGTTCAGGGATATTCCATGTATAGAGTCCTTGACTCAGAAAAGCCAATTCTCAACACTTGGAACTGTGTTATATTCTTTTCTGTTATTAAAGTGTCAAGAAGGCCCTGAAAAGTAGCTTGAAAACCTTGCAGGGGCGAGCACTTCTGAGTTTCCTTGTATTGCCTGGGAAATACTAGCAGTCAGTGGTTCTAATGTGAAAGCTTGTCGAGGCTGACCCAAGTCTGGTGAGGTAGCAGTTAGTTGTCTGGCAGCCGAACCAACACAGGAAGCCAGGGCAAGAAATGCAGCAGTACTTGCTAGGCCGGCTTCTTGCCATGCACAGCAGCAGCAGTGGGGGCATACCTGCCTCCCACACCCTCCAGAGACCTCTTTCATCTCCTGTTGCTGACTCTGAATATAGCAACTCAGATCCCTCATATAATGAGGGGTGCAGACTGTAGGCAGGCAGTCTGCCTTCAGCTCAAGTGTGATTTTCAGTCTTTAAAAGGGCATGAGTAAACAGTGTGAGCTGGGCCTTAATGATAGCGCAGAAACAAGAATGCACAGATTTTCTACCTACTGAGTTTATTTTTGATCAGAGGAACAGTGTTGATGGACTAATCTCTCATTTCAAAAGTCTCAAGTGTCAATACAGAAAGAATAGTAATTTAAATCTGTCACCGGCAACTGCCCATTTTCAGCTCTAACCAACAGTGCAGCTCAGGAATGAAGAAATGCAAGCTATATTGACATAAAAGGAGAGATCATCTGTAGATTTCTGAAAACCATCTGCCTCTCACTGGTATCTTACTTCAGACACAAATGTCCACCTCGACAGTGACAGCGACGTAGATGTAATCTAATTACTTTCCTTAATAGTAAGCAGTTGTGTTTTTCCTGCAATGATAACACTATTCAATAAGAGGTAAGAAAAAAATTAACTGGCTTGGAAGACCTTCTAGGTCTACTTGCCTAAGTTTACTGACAGAACAGTCTGTAGCAAACTGCCACCTTGACTGGGTAAGTGCTAAACTATGGTGCCTAAACTATGTTTGGCAGTCAGCTCCATGACTACAAGTGGTACAACTCAGATGTGTTCATCTGAGGTGCAGTTGCAGCAGGGTTGAGAGCAAAGCCTAATGTAGCCTTTTTATAGAATCACAGACCATCAAGGGTTGGAAGAGACCTCTGGAGATCATCTAGTCTAAACCACCTAATAAAGCAGGGTCAACTAGACCAGGTTACACAGGATCATGTCCAGGCAATGGACATGAATGTATCCAGAGAAGGAGATCCCACAGCCTCTCTGCGCAGCCTGTGCCAGTGCTCTGTCACCTCACAATGCAGAAGTTTTTCCTCATGTTGAGACAGAACTTCCTGTGTCCCAGGATGCGCCGGTTGCCCCTTGTCTTGTCAATGAGTGCCACTGAGAAGAACCCTTTCTCTAGATATCCACCCTTTAGATACTTACAAATATTGATGAGATCCCCTCAGACTTCTCTTTTCCAGGCTAAATTTGCCAGGCTCACGGTCAGCACAGGTTTAACACTAGCACTCTGTAAAGAACATGAATACAGGTTGTAAATGTTTGATTCAAAAGCTGAGACCTTCAGCTTGAAACAAGATGAACTTCCTTGACACAGAAGTCATGCAAGAATTAATGCTTGGGTATGGTAGGGCTGTGAGATACACAACTTGGATTCCAGGTAGCTTCCAGGCTGGTATGGTTTCTCCCAGATCTCCATTTCCATATGTGCAAAGAAGGAATGGAATTTATGGCCATACACCAGCTTTTGTGTGAATTAATTGCCTCAAGAGCTGCGAACCCTAGAGATGCTCTGTGAAAGCACTGCAGAAATATGCAGAAAAGAACCACGGAAATATTTTGTTTATGTAGAGTCTCTGAATGAAACAGTCATGCAGGGAGACATTATCTGTTCCTAGTCTGAATGTGAAGAAGAAAGTGTGTTACACAATAGCAAGTACTGATTTAGCAGCAGGCAACACTGTATACTATTGAAAATTTGGCAGAATATTCAGAACACATGAGTGTGATGGAACCAGTAGTATGTTAGTCTTAATTTGTTGAGAACTGCACCATGGTAGAAAATCAGCCACTCACTGGCTCAGTGCTTACTTGAAGAAAGCATCTTTTAAATATGTTTTCTTGTAGTTACATCAACCAAAATAATTTTCCTACAGAGAAGATCTGCAAGCAACAGGGCTCACGTTCGTGCCTTTTATACTTTCATTACTTGAAACACAGTTTAAGCGGTGAGCAGGGCGTGTTCAGGGCTGCTAATTCCAGGTGCTAGACTGAAAACATACAACATTTACAAGGTGTGTACCTATAGTTGGCAAAATACATTAGACAGCGGTGGAGGGTTGACCCTGGCAGGATGCCAGGTGTCCACCAAAACTCTGTTACACCCCTCTCAGATGCACACAGGAGAGAAAATATAATGAGAGGCTCGTGGGTCAAGAAGGGCAGGAAGAGATCTCTCACCAATTACCATCACAGGCCAAACAGTCTCAGCTTGGGGAAGACAAAATTAATTACCAACCAAATTAGAGTGGGATAATGAGAACATAAAAAATCTTAACTCACCTTCCCTCCTCCCCTCTCTTCTTCCTGGGTTTAACTTCATGTCTGATTTCTCTTCCTCCTCACTTCCCCAATGTGAGTCCCTCTCACAGGATACAGTTTTGCATTAACTGCTCCAGCATGGGTCCTTCCCATCAGGTGCAGACCTTCAAGAACAGACTGCTCCAGTGTAGTTGTTCTAGATTATCCTGCTTCATCAGGGGGCTTGGACTGGGTAATCTCCAGAGGCCATCTCCAACCCCTGATGGTCTGTTATTCTGTGATCTGCAACACCAAGGACCTTCATGGGCTTAGGGGGACAGCTTGTCTCTATATTGTCTTCTCCTCAAGCTGCAGGGGAATCTGTGCTCCAGTGCCTTGAGTACCTCCTCCCCCTCCTTCGTTGGCCTTAGTGCCTGCAGACTTGTTGTTCTTGCATATTCTCATTCCTCTCTGGCTGCTGTTACACAGCAAGTCTCGTTTTTCTTCCTCTTCTTAACTATGTTATCCCACAGTCACTGATGGGCTTGGCCTTCGCCAGTGGTGTGTCCATCTTGGAGCCAGCTAGCATGGGGGAAAACACTCCTATAGCCACCCCACTACCAAGATCATGCCACGCAAACCCAATGCAACTTAGATTAAGCAACTTTCCTACCCTACTGTCCTTCAAAGAATGTCATGGCTTTTGCTGAGCAAGTTATAAACACTATAGGCCAGAGACTTCTCAGAATTCTCCTAGATGCAGGAAAGAAAGACTGCAAATTTAGGAATTAGAATAAGTTTTATCTCTTGTGTCTTGCAGCTGACTCAGGGATGTTCCTGCCAGGTTAAAATCCTGACCCTGGAATCCTCTTGAGGATAGAAACACCTTAATAATGAGTAACTGAGCATATATTAACTAGAGATATTTCATGTTGCAGAAATAGGGAAAAATGTTTCTCAGTTTGAATGTGTACAAGTTTTCCTAATAGTGTGTATTCTTAGTCATGTACCATGCTTTTCACAGGACTTTATTGTAGTCCTTAGTCTGCTGTTGGCTTCTTTAGTCCAGCTTTAATGGCAGAAGTGCAAAGTGGGCTAGTGTACTGAAAATGGAAAAATAAAAGGAGTGCAGTGTTTAAGTAAAGTTTTAGGTCCTGATCTAGAAATACCTTCTAACCTGCTTCATTTACTCAGTTTACACTCAGCTCCAGCCTTACTGAAATTTGGAATGTTCCATCCAGTGGTTCATTAATTGTTTATGGATCAAACTTACTTCGTGATGACTACAGATTCTCAACAGAAGTAGTTTCAGCTTCCATTGTGTGTATCACAGCACTCTTGAGAGATGATTATACCACCCCGTGAAAAGCTTTTCTGAGCCCCATAGTAGCTGACCACTAGCACAGTACTAGAGATGGTATGAAAAAGGCACACATCATCAATACTGTGTGCAAGCAGAGGTTACTGGCTCTAAGACAGGCATAATTTCCTCTATGACTGATGTATGCTTCATTTTTTATAGGCAGGACTGGAATACTCTGCTACAGCATTATGTACATTGAAACCTGCTAGGCCTGATGAGGGTAACACATGGTGAGCACTTGTACACAAGGTGGTGCTGCTGGGTTAACACAGGGAATTACTCCACTGCACAGACCCTTTCCGTGCCAGAACATCTTGCGGGAAAACCTTTTTTTCCCCATTTTCCCCTCTCTGAATCCTCCACGTTTCAGCTGGCCAGGTAATAGAGGCCTTGTTTCACAGGGACAGTGCAAGTCAGACTTTTGTCTCTCTTTGGGTTTTTGATATTTTTTACACTATTTTCAATCTTGCCTTACACACGTTTCAGAGTTCAGATACCACAGAGGCCTGTCAGCAGAATCCTAGTCTTAGTCTTAGAATCCTAGTCAGAATCTCTTACCTAAGGTAAGATTTTCAAAGTGCTACGGGAACGTCACAGGGTGTATCCTGAAGGTCTAAATTATTTAATTTTTCTTTCAGTGAGTGAGGTGTACGATCCTAAGCCACCAAGTCACCTTTGTAAATTTTATTTGGAGCCTCTAATATAACCCCTTGAAATAAAAATGAGAGCTTTACACTTTACACCACTTCTTCTAATGAGAGTGAACTCTTGCCTGTGTTTTTAATAAGCATTTTCATAATTACATATTGAGATTTAAAAGAGTCAAAAAGTGGTAAATTTATTTGATACAAATTAATAATACCAGTAAATATGGAAATGTTAGATCTGATGATCCAAAATTTTATGGAAATCATGTGTATCCGAACATATTCCTGAATTCATCACTTCCATAAATTAATACCAGTTCATGCCAGCTAAATTACTTGCCATAAATGCTATGATGTCAAGGGCTGAGTTCTGTGTTTTTATGTCTATGTGAGCTGGGTTAATTCTGGAATTTCTTAAGGTTCACACCAATAACATGAAGAAGATAGTCAAATTGTTTTGTTACCCGTTAAAAATGAAACAAAAGCAAGAATTAAAGTAGTGATGAGCATCTGCAGAATGTCTCATTACCTGCAAAAGAGTTCTTAGCAAAATTTTATGTTCAGAGGAATCTTTAAACATTGATTATGTCCTCTAAAGTGTAGGATTTCTTATGTCATTATATCCTCTCCACTGACTATTCTAGTGCTATTGCCGAGTCATCAGTCTGCCCAGAGAAACCCTTAAGGTCTCTTAAGGATAGTTAGATGTTAAATAATCACAAAGTAATTAAAGTTTGCTGCATTTTGCCTAGCCATCACATGGATGCAAAGTATCCGTTGTTCTTTGAAGACAAGGAAGTTGCCATACTTACAGAATGACTGCATACAGTGGCAAAACTAAACAGGCATTCCTTTGCTGGAGAACAAGTGCTGTGTTGTCTGTGATCACCTTGACCCAACTTGTTAGAAAATTTTAATCATAAGGGCACTCTCCCTTCATTAGCACAGTGTGTCAGGGTAGGACACTGACTGTGACTGTGAAGAGAACCAAGGCTGTTCCTGTTTCTAAAGACTTTAACATGAGTGGTCAATTTGTGATCTCAAATCAGCAGCAGCTCTTCAGTGTCACCAGGATTTATTATTGAAATCAATGTTATTTCAATATTGTCCATTATGAGATCAAAATTTGGTTCCTAGCAACTGTATCATGAATTTTGGTTGATTGATTTGTTTTCTTCCGAATGCATTTCCCTCCTTCTATGTTTCCTCCCCCTCCGAATCAGATTTTTCCTATGACAATTTCCATTTGTTTTTGGTTTATACTAACCAGGTATCTTGCATCACTCAGTCAAGTCTGATAAAATTCTACAAACTCTCCACATGTATAAACTCCCACACACAGAGAATGTGTAATAAAAACAAACTAGTATACAAAAAATTTTGCTGCTTTTTTAAAGCATCAGTCACTCATGCTTTCTGACCATATTTATGCTTTACAGAGACATTGCATGGTAAGTTACTTGTATTTCTGAATAGTTTTAGTGCCCTTTTATTTGCTGTGTTTTGATACCATATTTTTTTCAGTGTGCTGAGTCCTAAATTGCCTGTTGATTCTCATTTTGAGATTGGCACCTCTTTATTCTTGAAGTAAAGAAATAGTAATAATCAAAAAAGCCCTCTTTTAACCCCCCCCCTCCCAGCCTGCACATTTTTCCTCTGCCAGTGGACCTTTTTCTATAATTCCTACTGTAAATTTCCATTGTAAACCCAAACATATACTGTAGATGGAGCTTTAAGTTTTTCCCAGGAAGGAGTCCATTCAGAGAATGCCATAGAGATGCCCCAGTGATAAGAGAAGGGGGGAAGACACACACTCACACAAGACACATCAGGGAGTGGGATGATGCCCCGGTGTGCTTGTGATTTGAATTTGTTCTCTTTACATTTGTCTGTAATATAACAGTGCACAGAAAACACAGACAGTAAAATCTTATCTCGGGCCTCTCTGTAATCCTCAGAAAAGAAAGAAAGATTGGTCAGTGCCCCCCCTTAGAGTGGGGAACCCAAGTGTATAGCTGGTTTGTTGAAAGGAACAGCGCAGCCAATGCTAAGCAGAAGAATTATAATGGAATAAGAGAAAAAGATTCCTGCAAGCCACTGTCTGTGTGAAAATGAAAGGTCAATGGCAAATTCTAATTAGCATAACGTTTTTAATGGGATTAATCCTACCCATGTGTATCAGCAGCAGATGCAGGCTTACAAAAGGAACACTGAAGTGGGCAAGAGGTTAATTGTGTAGGTAGACATCACAGGACCACTTTTAGCACTATCCAGAAAAAGAAAGAAACCCAAACTATTGTGAAAGTGTAAAATTCTTACTCATGTAAAAGTATACTTTTCCAGTTACTCCCCACTCAGAAAAAAAAAAAAAAAAGATTTGGAAGCATATTCACTTCAGCTTTGCTGAAAAGACAGAGGACCAGTAGCTGGAAGAGTAGGAGTAGCCCAAGCTAGCACAGACTGTTCTGTGTCCGCATCCCCCTTCCCTCTCTACTGCTCCCCCCACCCCTCTCTCCTTCCATGCCCACCTCCACTTGCTCTGTAGCTAGCTAGCCTGCTCTGCAACATGTAGAAGTTAAGTATACCCTGAGTCCAAGGAGCTGGATGTAATCCTGAGAGGGAATGACGTGTCGAGCAGCTCTACTGATGACCTGATAGCGTGGGCATGGCAGGATGGAGATGCAGAGTAGCTCTGCGGGCAGGGAAGGCTGCATGGTGTTTGTCTTTAAGATGTGGCTGAAAATACATTGAAACACTAGTCTACTCCAGTGGGGAGGTACAGAGATCAAGGCAGTGAACCCTGACTGTAAGAATCTCCCAAAGCAAATGAAAACCAAGTCAGACACATGCTCTGACTTGGCTGTCCCTGTGGAGCCAGGAGTTAGACGTGATGACCCTTATGAGTCCCTTCCAACTCAGGAGATTCTGTGATTCTATGATTCAAGTATGAGTTTGCTTTTCTTTTTGAGAAGAGCAGTTCTTCCTTTTACAAATGGCCTGCAAGGTACTTCCATACACCAGAAAAACTGGGTTCGATTTTGTGCTCACCCTCAGGCTGTTCACATTCATATCTCCTATCTACAGAGGAGGAGGAAGCCAGGGATGGTTTTGGAATGAGTACACATTCCCTCTCCCCTGTTGTATCACCCTGCACATGTTGTGATCAGGTGAGAACACGTCTGTGCCTGAGAGGTGCAGAGTCTGACTGAAGTCCCTCCAGTCATAGTCCCATGAGTTGCCCTTGAATTTTTATTAGCTATAGCACTGCACCAGTCCAGGGACCAGAAGCCAGTGCTGCTCTGCAGCCTCACCACAGATAAGGGCACTCAAAGATGTTTGTGTCCATGCAGCTGAGCTCCTACAGCCCGTTTCTCCAGTAGGACACCTGCACTAGCCCTCCACTTTCACAGCATCAACCCCAGCACCTCTGTTGGGAGACCTGACATTTACTCCCAACTCAAGCTGAGGTGGTCCAAACATATACCTGAACCTCTGTAGGGAATGCTGTAGTCACCTGGAGTATATAAATTTAGCTTACATCTATCTACATTATTAATAGACATTGTAATAAATTGCTGCAGCCAGCTGGAGTAAGTCCATCAGGTGAACAGGCTGTCTAAAACAATAGCTCATCCCCACCTACTGCCTTCTGTTGGGGTGCATGTATCTATCTATTTATGTCTGTAACATGCTGGTAACATTAATTAACCCTCCATAAACTATTTATAGGTGTTCCTTTTGAATAGAAGTGTCATCTGAAATGCAAACAGAGGTTTATCACCCTCCACCGCACTCCTGGCTTTGCAACAGCCCATGACTTAAAGTCTAGATTGACAGCTGGCCTCCTTTTTAAGCACACCAGGATGTGAACCGCCCCCCATCTTTCAAGATCATTCGAGACACACAGAGGTAGGTTTCCAAGGCCGTTCAACGGGGCTTAGCATCAAAGTGACGGTGTCAGTGTGCAATAGGTACATTCATTAAGTGCGTCAGCGCATAATGATGGTACGATGTCGGCAGGAGCACTGCATTAGGAAAAGGATCTGCATAATTACAGCCAGTGCATTATTCTAAATGCACTTTTGTCTGGAAAACCCTTACCCTTCTCAGATTGTGTAACGTCATTAGTAGTGCCTACTGCATCTTTAATAGCAATTATCACTACTTTTTTTATCTCCCACTCTTCAGAAGCAGAAAAAAAAGATCCCACAAATTAGATGCATCACACTTTCTCGCTGTGCAGTGTGGTCTCTATCCTCCTGCTATGTGTAGAATATGATGAGAATGGATCTTTTCCTCAGAGTCCAAATGAGATGCAGGATCAACTTATTTCTATTATATGTGAACATTGAGTAGTATCTTACCAATGATCCACTTTAAATCACCCTCATTTTCTGAAATCCTCTTTATTCAGATTAGTGGACACACATGCCAGAAAATAGAAGAAAGTAATTCTGAAATCCTTCTTTGATCTACTCTCAAAGCCAATTTTCTGTGAGGTCCAAATTGATTTCATGAGTTAATCACTGAATAGACAAACAACATCAGTCAGTACTATATATTAGAAAAACTTCCCAACTGAATAGCTAAAAGCGTTCACAAACACTCTCATTTCTTTAATATTTGACATCATGAATCATAAAACATAACTATAAATAAACTATAAATTATAATTTCCCACTATAAATAGGAAACTTTTCAAACAAGAGTTTGAAGACAGAGTTTGCACAGCCCTCAGCATACACCAGAAGACTCGTGGCTCCCTTTGAAAATGCTGCTTCTGGTTCTGCTTTACTGCTTTGCTCCTGCAGTGCTGGTTAGAACAAGTCAAGTTTTCCTCTTGTTGCACACCCAGTTAGATAGCATTACCTGGTTAGTTGTCCAAAAGGCTGCAAGTGTAATGACACTATCATTTTGTACCAATTTTGAGAATACTAGATACATGTTGAGATTATGTGTGTTTGTGGGAGTAGATTTTGTAACCCTGTGTTGTTTTAATGTACTGGTAGCATCTGCAACTGCAGTATTATTAAAAAAAAAAAAGCAGTTTGCATCATGAAGAGTTGTCTTAACAACAACAGATTGTGCACTAGAATAATGTGACATTATGTTGAGATAATGAGATGTCAGAATCTCCATCCAGGCACCCTAGCATTTTAGCAGTGAACTCACAGCTTTAAGCACCAGTCAAGCTTTCATTGTGCATCTGTGAGACTATTTCTTTGGCTCAGTTTTAAATAAGATAAAGGTTTCTTCTTCTGGTCTGTGTTTTGTTACCTGCTTACCTAGTGGGATAGAACTGCTCTGTTTGAAGTCTAGAGAGTTGCTCCCCGCAAGGGGATAGTCTACCAAAATGAGAAGGTCTCGCATTACCATGACATCATGCAGAATGGTTTACAGCAGACTGTGTGATAAATGAAGTAGAAAGAAATTGTGTGTTAGTATCACACCAGAAATGCAGGCTGGACTCAGTTGTGCCACATGTCCAGGTGGTTCTTAATAAGAAAACTAAGGAGCAGGTCTATCATGGCTGCACACATTTCATGGTTTTGGGGTTTTTTTTAATCTTGATAGTAGATCCACAGCAATCCCTTGGGCTTAGTTTACAAGAACACTTTCAGGTGGCAGTGATCAGCCCTGCACGGGGTGTCCAGAGTTCACAGGCAAACCACGGGCATATCTGGCATCCTTTGAGCAGGGTCTGTCTTGGCTAACCAAATGAATGAGAAAACTGGCTGAACCAAGAAAAGCTGCAGGGAGGGATGTGACACCCCGAGGGTCAGAGCCCAGCTATGAGAACTGACGGTTTTCCAACCCAATGGGAATCTGCACACGTTACAGCACTTGTTCACAACACACATCTGAAAGGTGAGAAGACTCACAGCGTTAACTGCAGATGTGAGGGATCCAGCAGGATGTCTAGCAGATGTCACAGCAGGATCAGAACCTCACCCTCTTTCACAAGTAATCCCAGGGTGCTGTGGCTGTGACTTTACTCATGAATAAAACACATCCAACACCTGGCATTGCACAGTTCCTGAGGTCAGAGCTGCACTCTCCAACCTTTCCGAAGACTGAGATGCTACATCCAAACTGCTTGTGAAAAAGGTCATCGGAGGACTGATTCCCTGTTTCCACTCAGTTTGTCAGTATAGATGCAATCCAAGTGGCCAAGCATTTGGGGTGGGCTAGCCCAAAATGGCTATTGTTGAGCCACTCTTGTAGTTGGCTGTTATATGAATCGGAGAGAAGGAACATCCTGATCACGAAGCTTGGCTGCTAGAATACTCACACGGGAGACCTGGTTTACACTCTCTCTCTGCTTTAAAGATTATATGATTAAGACATGAATATTAGATTAGACTATTGCATACTAAATATTTATCTTAGCCAGAGCTGGACTCCAGGTCTCACCTCTCCTAGACAGGCACTCTGAATACTCTGACTTCATGTCTTGTTAATAAAACAGAAGAGACAGGGCATGGGCAATTCCATGCATTAAACATGCGAGCTCTAAATAGGGATGCTGAATATATATACAGTACTTTTGAGGCACCTGTAAGTCTCAGGTGGGGGAATGAAAGTTTAAGTCACATAAATAAATAATAGAGTGGGCATTAATAGAATTTACTACCACTGCAGTTTGTGTAATAGAGTGGTTAATGAATAGTCTTGTGCCTCAGTGGAGATGAATATATTTTCATGACCTCTAAAACACAGCTTCAGCATTTCAAGGGATTAATGTATACTATTTATGAGATCTTTCTCTGTGTCACATGTTCCTTTCACATCCTTATTGCTGCCAACATGTAAGCAAAGCACACTTGCCCGTAAGAATGTTCATTCTTGCCAGTATATTTTTGCATGCTCAAAACTCCAACAATCTATGCCCAAGTAACTTATTCTAGATGAAAGAAAAGCAATGAAAACATCAAAGATAAGAGTTAAGTCTCCATGATAGAGCAGTGTTTGTTTTCTCTGCATGCCAGTGATTTAGCTCAGCCAAATCATGAAGTGATGGCTATCTCAAATGGCCTCAGACCCAGGTAATGTAAAGGTGCAGAGCACAGAAAATGAAACATTTCTTAGTTTCTTAGAACACACACAAACATACAGTGCATTTGCCAATCTCCAAATTTTATAGCAGTGATTTATGGAACAAAAAAAAAGCAACTGTATGTCTTCTTTAGATTTCCCTATCTTCAATATTGTACTGTACTAGAACAGCTTTTCCCAACAGTAGCTATAATTTATAGCTATCTGCTTCCTATTACATATGTGGCACAGAGTCAAAGCTTATGATGGGATTTGATTTGTAAGGATAACACCTCACCGATGAGCAGCTACTGCACAAGGCAGTCACAGGATTGGGTCACAGTGGGTGACTTTCTGCATGGCTGGAAAAGGATTTCCAAAGGAAACCTGCCACCTCATTCCTCAATGGGAAGAGGAGTCCCTGCTACATTTTTTTGAAAGGAAGAAAACATCTTGTCCCGTGTTTTCCTGGAGAAAGAGTGGGCATCCTCTCTACTTATCTCTGTAACAGGGAGGTCAGGCTGTGGTTCCTGGGCTGGGATGTGGAGTAGGCTGATAAGAATTTCTTTGTCCTTGTGTCTTGCTGTGCTCAGGGTTTCCTGAGAAAAACTGGTTGGGCAATGTGCTCATACCTTCTAGATGGGATTCCATTCTTCCATGACCCACGTTTCAGGACCCATAAGAAAAAAGTTGCAAAATACACTCTTCCAGAGTGCTGAATGGGATGAGCCTGGCTGACAGGACCAGTTTTACTCTCCTGTCTGTGTCTATACATTCCCTTCACAGCTGGGAGGACTGGAGATCACAACCTTATGGAAAACAAGGAAACATGTAGCTCTTGCTCTGGTGTATGCTGTGGGTCTCAAATATTTTTAAGTTATAATTCACAAGCTTTCTGCTCTTGTGTTGTAGGTGCCATTGCTCAGTAAAACTTACTGAGTCTATAAGCGTTCAGTAGCTGTTTAGTTGGAAGTTTCCTCTCCTTATCTTTAAACACATAGTGGGGACTCCAGTTATTAAAAAAGACCATCAGCATCACTGACAACACAAAGAATTTGCAACACTCCATTTCTGCCACACCTTTTATCTGATGGCCATTCTCTGGCTGATAATGTTAATGGGTCTGTCCTCATGGTAACGCAATGTGCTTTAACACCGGTGTGTTCTTGTATGCTTAATCTAACTGCAGTTTGGGATACTACTCTTTTTCATTCAACTTTTATAGACAAAGTGCTTGGGAAGTTCTCCAAGCAAACACTTGCCAGTTCACCCACTGTTTAGATATGCATTCATCTCTGTTAAATTATAATCTTATTATTGAAACACAACTGCTTACTTCTTAGCATCAATTTAAATATCCTCTTATGCTGCCTTTACCTTAAGGAAGAGTCAGTAGCACTCTTCACCGCTTCTTACTCTGAGAGGTTGACTTCATTGAAAAAGCTGCTCCTACCTGTGGAAGCGTTGCGTTTCACGGAATGCATCTAACCTTCAGTTCTCAACAGGAAAAATCATACTACACAGAAATCCCTGAGATTTGTATCCTTATGCTTGATTTATTCAGCGCAGTGGATGTTCTAGCACATTTCAAGTAAAAGATGTAGGATATAATCCAACAATAATATGCTGCTTTGCAGTTAGTAGGCATCTTACAAGGTCTCTAATTACATCTTTTTTAGCCTCTTTGGAAAACTGCAGATAGAACCACTCTTTATAAGCTTTCTGTTGTGACTAAAAATGAAGAAAAGAGATAGATTTTCTAATAGAACCTAGTCACTGTAAATTTTGTGTATGTCATTACCAAGGGAATTAACTGGAAAGGCACATTCTTCTTTTCTAATTGCTTTCCATATACATTCAATACATCTGAGAAGAGGTATCTCCGTGAGATCTACAGAAGATATTTATGCCCTATTCTCCATTACATTAACTAGGGATCATCAAATGAAACAGGAATCCAATACTTCTGTATATTTATGGATCTGTCTTACGAACCTATGTATTTTGGGAGGCGTGTGCAGTGATGAAGGGAAAATCCATATCATACAGTGTCCAGAAAAAAACACAGAGGATCCCATGCACTTGGGTTTTCTTCCTTTCAGATTTCTCTACCTCCAAAGGCTAAAAATGTTCTCCTTCTCAGTCACCTTCCAAAAGCCAGTTTCCTACAGGGGCTTTTATTTGTGTCCCCAGAAAGTGCAGAGATTTATGCATTATGACGATTTCCACACACAAGAAATATGGGTAATGGCCTTGATAGCACTGACAGTCAGTGCTATCGTGACCTGTCACTCTTACCAGCACTACTGGAAACTGCTCTTGGAAATGGTACTTTGGTAGACTTTACCTTGCAAAACCACATTATGGGCCTTCCTTGATTAGCTGACACCATGTAAAAGACAATTTCGGATGCCTATTCCTCAGGCATAGTTGTTATTGGGACATTGATAGAATGATTAAATGCAAATTCTAGGCATGAAAAAGATTTCAGATGTAATTTTTGAGTAACATTCATCTACTGTGGTAATTGTGAGCAATCAGCTAGGTCTGTACTGTGCTCTTCCAAAAGTCTCTGTGAATTGACATGGTTACTCAGCCCACATAATTAGAAACATCAACCTATGTCCATTCTATGCCATGTGAACTCAAAATAACACTTAAAAATACATTTCCTTAATTAAAATGTTTCCTAATTAAACCCTAAATATTTGCAGGTCTTATCAGACTCCAGTATAAATATTAATGAGATGTAGCTTGTGAATGCAGTGTTTCAGAAAGCTGTTGTGACTTTCTAATTACCCAGTGTGCTATCTGGTACACAGTCTTGATGTACTCATTTGCAGACAACCCTCCTGGGTTTGCAAAGTTATTTCTTCCACTGATAAGCCTTCAGAGGCTTAGACCACATGAGCTCTGCAGCTTATGTTATATACAATTTCCATCTTCTTGCTCAGTCTCACCTTAAGCCCATTACTACAATGTAAAGTTACCACACTGTCTTAAGATTAATTTTCATGATCTATTCAAAGTAAAATGCAAAAACCTGGAGCCAAATATTTTCTAATTATGTCTGGGAGAACCTAGAAGCGTTAGACTTAAAACTAACCAAACATATAAAATCATTAAGTTCTCTGAATTCATTAATTTGCCAAGTTCCTAAGGCACATTATATCAGTCACCTGTTTTCCAACCACTACAGACACGACTGAAAGAAGTAAAATCTATAACATGGAAAGCATGTTATAGACAAAAGACTTTGGCTGATGAGAAAGCTGTTCTGCTTGAGTGCTCAGGTTTTTTTTTCCCCAAGACTTGTGAGAAAAGAGGGAAGGTTACAATCACAGCCTAGTAAATGTTATCACCTCATCTGATTTTTTTCCCCACTGTCCGAAGAGAATAATAATTAAAATAAATAAATATAAACCTGATTCTGTGTAAAAGCAATCCTATTTGTAAAAGTTACTGATTCCAGAGGTAACCCTTGGAAGTACTATGCACTTCGCACTGACCCTCTGTGGTGTGGTGTAAGCTTGTGTTGTTGGGTCATGAGGCAATTCTGTTCCCATGAAATTCCACATTACTACATGTGTCTATTAGATGTTGAGCATCATATGCCTCTTAAAATACACTTTGTACCCTTACCCGTGTAAGTCCAACCTAGATACACAGGTTAAACCATGTTCACTGTGCACAAATGTAACTGTAGTGTGACAGTGGACACCCCATGACAGACACGATAGTCGCCCTCTCAATTCTGCTACTTTAGAACATCTCTGCAATGGTTTCTGGGATCCTCTCCCCATGTCAATGCCTTAACCTTGCCCTGCTTCCTGTGTGGAAGCCCTGCTGAGCATCCCTGCCCTCCTAGAGGAGTACCTGGCCCTGTGGTTTATGCTATCCCTCTGGGTAGGCGGTGCAAGAAATTCAGGGAAAGTCTTCAGAAATGGAGAACAAACATCCAGAACCATTCACCCTGATTTTCAGAACTTCAGGTAGAAAAGTGGTCATCTCCAGCCCTCCATGTAACTGACAGAAGGAAAGAGGCAGTTCCAGAGGTGAGTTAATTGACCTGAAAAAGAGGAAGCCTGAATTTAGGAATAGGTTTAATCATATATTCTGTAGAGGAATTTGGCTTTAAATATGTCCTATAGGAGGGATTAAATAAATTTCTGAAAAGGTCAGTTTGGTTTTATCCTTTGCCTGAAGAGATTAAAAATTATAATTTCTAGCCAAGTTGCCCTAGCAGCCCATTGACTAGGGATTTCTTTGTGATGTCAGATCACAGCAAGGTAACTACAGTATGATCTTTGGACATTTTGTCCAAAAAAAATAAAATGGGAAGAGTAGAAATGGAGAGAAGTAAATGGAAATTGTTGAGTTGAATTTTAGAATTAAGTCTGAAAATGATCAATACTCTGCTTTATTTCACTTTGATATCTTTCTAATAAAAGATTTACATCTGTTTTAGAGACCAGGATGAAGCCAGTTATCCTGTGTGGCATATCCTGTGTGGCCTCAGTCAACTGCTCAAACTTTAGAGAGCAAAAATTAGTCAAGCAACTTAACTTGCCATTTCTACATCTCCAACCTGTAGCAGTATCACAGTGGTATGGAAATAATGAAACTTAAATCACCTAAAAAGTCTACTTTAAAAACATCTAGCTCTAAAATTCTTATCAAGTTATAAAACCAAACCAAACCAAAAAAATCAATATCCAAATTTAGACAAAATTTGTTTTAAAATAGTCTTTCTGCAGAATCTCAGCACAGACATCTCAGGAGGATTTAAGGAGGTATGTGCATTGGCCTTAGAGTCACAGACCACATGTTTGTCACACACACATCTGAGCTGCAGTGACTTTTGTTCATTTTCCATGCCCAAAGCCAGTGCCTGGTTTTGTGAAATAGTTCAGCCTCCAGTGAAAGGTTTAGCGTCCATTTACCGCACATTTTCCCTGAAATGCCCACAGGTGAGTAGACAGTAACTTCAGGCCTGGAAACTGGAAAAAACACAGGTTTTCTCCGGTCAGTGGTGTATCCAGGTGAAGGTCCCAAGGCTTCCAGCAGCAGCTGATTGCAAAAGGCTCTTGCAAGTCTGAGGTGATTGTGAAAAATATGTCCTCAAGAGAAGCATTCTGAACAACCACAGCTGCCAACTCAAAAAGCATTTGCCTGTATAAAAATTCCCTCAGTGCTTTCTTGGACACTCACCCGAGGTACATCTGTGCCTGTACAGCTTTACTGAAAGGAGATCTTATCTTTCCTTCTCAATCTTGAAAAGCAAGACTGATCGTCTCTGTTTGAATAAACACATGGACAATTGTAAGGAGCAATTCATAGGATCATTTATGTTAGGAGGTACTCTGAAGGCTGTGCGGTCCACCTGCCTGAAAACTTCAATCAGGTTGCTGAGAGGCTTGTCCAATCAAGTTTTCACAGTCTGTGCAGATGGGGATCCCTGTAAAATATCTGGGCAACCTGTTCCAGTGTCTGACAAATCTTGTGGTACAAAATACATCTTCCTACAGAATCAGAAGTTCCTTTGCTGTAACTTGTGTTCAATGCCTTTTGGAGCACCACCACCCACCTCCAAGTAGAGCCTCTTTCAGTCCTTTCTATAACTTCATTAGACGGCAGAAGACGTGAAGACATTCCCACACCCCTTCTTCTCTTATTAAGACTGAACAAAATCATCTCTCTCTCAGCTTCTCTGATAATCATAGGTTCACACTGCTCTAAAAACAGAAACCTGTGCTGAAATAACTTGTTGGCTGCAATCAGCAGCTGGGCACAGTAACATACTGTTCCTCACTGCAGCTGTAATTTCTGCTCAGCACTGCCTTCCCTTGAGCAAGATGTCACTGCACTCAATGGATGTTTCTCCAGAGGATGGAAAGTGGAAATAATTCAGCTGAGAGGAAAAAATAAAAAATAAAAGCAACAAACTAGATAAAAAGTAGGTATAAATAAAAAAGAAATATCCAGCTACCATTGGAAACAGTCCAATTCCAGCTGAGGTCTCTATCAGGTCAATGCTTTGGGTCCAAGTCTGCCCAATGTTTACAGCTTAGATGTGTATGTCTTGTAGTGAAGGGAGGGTGAAATAGAAGCATAACTGGGATTTGCCTGAGTAGATAGGAGCCTTCTACACCAGGTGCATCCGTAGCCCAGCTGTGAATGTTTATCAGCACATCCGTTGCTGTGCAGGGAAATGTTGATAAATTAGAGCACTGGCAAATGCAGGGATACCTTTGGCTTTCCAGCTCAAAGCCATACACAAGCAGTTGAGGCAGTCAGAAAGCCAGTAACAGTTTCTTGGTACTCAGGCTGGGTTTATGTTTGTAACCATAAACACAGGTGATGGCTGCTCTGTGCCTCTGCTCTGTTCACACTCTGAGGCTGCTGAAGGAAAATGAGGGGTTGGCAGAGCAGCCAGTTAAACCAATGCCTGCTCACCTTAGAAAGTCCAGACAGGGAAAATGCAGCCAGCTCGCTTTTCTTTTGCATCACTAGTAATCGTTGTCTTTAATGTGGAGAAAGCTGTGTCTGTCTGGGTATCAATACCATTCTCCATGGGCTTATATGGCTGCCAAAGGACACCGTTGCCTCGTTACACAGCTGGTAGAAGGAACCTGCAGCATGTATTTGACATTCAGTCTTGAGAAGCAGCTATTTTCATAGTGATAGCAATAATAGCCTTTTAATGCTAACAACCAAGATAACTTGGAGCTGAAAACTCTGGGGTGATGTCCAGAGGGAGCATAATGAAAATCCTTCATCCCCCTGGACACCTGTCAGGGTCCGTGTGTGGCAGCAGGCCACTGCTCTCGGGCTGTCCCTCTCAGCCCCATGGCTGGCAACCTGCAGGCCCTGACACTTACCGACAAGATGAGCAGGCCAGGAGTCAGGCACCTTCCTCTTTAAATTTTAGCAAGGGTCTGCCTACAGGTCCTTCATGTGAAATGGGAGGGGTTGATTTTATGCTTTTTCTCCATTTCCAGCTAGCCTTTATTCAGGACTGAATTCCTATCAAGCAATGAAAACCAGGAGAGAGTCAATGTGTTTTGCTGACATTTTCATGAGTGAATTCCATATAGCCAGTGACGAAGTATGTGAAAGACCTTAAATGTTAATGCATCCTCTAGATCCTCAAATCTGATTTTCCCCTAAAATTTGCTTCATGTCCTTAATCAAACATGTAACCTTTTAGTGTCTTATTTTAAACTAGATGCTATAATAAATACTAGTTTTAAAGAGTATAAAATGAGCAGAAAGCCCCAAGACAGCAATTCCTTTACATGGGAGAATATGAAATTACATTTAATGGCAAAGATCTCTCATTACTGCACTGCTGTGCTTCAGCCTGCATCTAGATTTTATGCCACAAGGAACAGTAAAGTGAACCAAGTTATATTATCATCAAGACAGAATTATCATCAAATTCATACATTGAGTTAACACATGCAGGAATGGAAGTGTGTCCCATCCAAGCACAGGAACACCATCCTGCCTTCCAGGCTAATCTTCCATGCCCAACAAGCACACAGTCCTGGTCATGGCAGGTGCCGCATTCACCCTTTGGCATTTCTCAAATAGATCTTTTTTGTGACTATTGGTGCTGATCTCTGACTGGCTGGGCAATATAATTATCCTCTGTATTGGGTTTTTACCTCTCTTTCAGGCTATAAAGCAATTTAGGGAGAATTTCCCCAAAGTGCTGTCATAGCAATTTTCAGTGAGGTCTGTCTAGCAAAGGGTTACATTTTTAAGTGGGCAGCCAACAGGGTTTTCAAAAGTGCCCATGCTGCAGCTCTCCAGGATGTCCAGAGAAGTTAGGCATCTGAGGTCCCG
The DNA here is from genome assembly GCA_013399135.1 of Heliornis fulica. Classification (NCBI taxonomy): domain Eukaryota; kingdom Metazoa; phylum Chordata; class Aves; order Gruiformes; family Heliornithidae; genus Heliornis; species Heliornis fulica. The sequence continues at coordinate 38,354 of VXBZ01002750.1, forward strand.
AGCATTTGGAAAGGGAGATTTTGGTTTGCATTTAACTTTTAAACACTTTAAAAACTTCAAATCATGTAATTTTAAACGCATTTTTCTCCATTACCCCAAATCCAACCTCCACATGGCTCCCAGGCACTACTTGGCACAAAGTATTTGGAAATGGATTTTTTCTAATTAGGTTCCAAAAGGGCAGCTAATGTAATCCTCTTCTCAGTCACATCTTTAACCAATTCATTCCTTCTCTTTAGGAATTTGTTATGGCACTGATGGCTTGAATTTCTGCATGTGAAGTCTTGGCTTTGCTGTACTCAAAGACACTTTTTTTGATATGCAGACGGCAGGATTTCAGTCAGTGTATCTATTTGACACTTGACCTGATCTCAGCTGGGCTTTCCAGGTGCTATCAATGTTTTCAGCTACTTCTCCATGATCATCAGATTGGAAGAGAAGTAGGACTAAGAGGCGCATAAATCTCCACAGTCGTGCTGCTTTGAAGAATCACAAGCACATAACCCACACCTGAGCATTACCTGTTTGAAATGGGAAAACTGACAGTGGGAGCTGGATCGCCGAGAGTGACTTGCCCGGATTTCATGCCTGGCTTTCATTCAAAGAGCTGCTTTGCTAGCATTTGCAGTAAAGCATTATTATTTATAGCCCAAGTGTTTAGGAACACTGATCACGGAGGAGGACTTCACTGTGATAAATGCTATACAAACAAAGATAGGAAAGAGCTCAGACCTAGTGCAAGGACTTTGCAACATGGGACAAGTGATGATATAGAAATGTAGACAGTCTGAAGAATAGTAAGATAAAATAATTCAATATTGGTCAGCATATCAGACAGTGATGCTAGCACACTGGTAGTCAAAAATTCATCAAGCATTTCTGTGTATCTCAGGACACAGCAGAGAATAAAGGAGGGATTTCTAGGAGAGCACAGTGTGGTTTGATACACTGAGAGCATCCCACACCTGGAGAACTGTAAGCCTAAAAGGAAAAAGTATTGTTAGAAAAAAACAACAGCAACAACCACAACAACAGCTGATACTGAATTGTAGATGCTCAGGTATGGAAATCAGCTTCGTAGTTCTCAGTAAGAGATAATACGCAAGTGAGGTAGGCCAGAAGGGCCTTGAACTTGTGGACACAAATGCTGTTCTCTATGTCTGAGAAAAAGCTGCAGGAAGTGGGACATGACCTCCTGTCCAGGAGCTGTGACTTGGTTCTGACCCTCACACAGATCCAGCAAGTGGAGCATATTGCAGATGCTGAAAAAGGAGAGCAGTCAGATTCAGATACATTCTGCAACAAGATCCCACGATGCTGAAATAAATCTGGGAGTGAGAGCCCCAGGTGAGATTTGGCTTGTAGCAGTTATCAAGTGTCCCAGTTTAACCTCGGCTGGCAACTCAGGCCCATGCAGCTGCTCACTTATTCCACACCCCCCAACCCCCTTGCACACCCCCACCCCCACAGCAGGATGGGGGAGAGATTCAGAAGGGTAAAAGTGAGAAAACTCATGGGTTGAGATAAAGACAGTTCAATAGGTGAAGTAAAAGCCACACACACAAGCAAACAGGACAAGGAATTCATACCCACATCCCACGGACAGGCAGGTGTTCAGCCATCCCCAGGACAGCAGGGATCCATCACACCTAATGGTGACTTGAGAAGATAAATGCCATTACTCAGAATGTGTGCCCCCACTTCCTTCTCCTTCCCCAGCTTTATATTGTAGGCATGATGTTGCATGGTTGGGGTCAGCTGTCCTGGCTGTGTCCCCTCCAAACCCCTCGTGCACCCCCAGCCTCCTCGCTGTGGGGTGGGGTGAGAAGCAGCAAAGCTCTTGGCTCAGTGTAAGCGACAAAACCATCCCTCTGTTACAAGCATTGCTTTCATCCCAAATCCAAACCAGAGCTCCATACAAGGTACTATAGAAAAAAACTATTCTATCCACCCAAAACCAGCACAGCAGTTAACAGAACTATATGCTCTTCATATAATATCTGAGAAAAGGATTTGTGGAGGAAGACTTCAGAGGAAGAGGACTGAGGACAGTTTTAGTTGTGTTCAGGAAAAGGTAGTAATTGAACCTCCAAAGGATCAGAGAAATAAACACTGGAGGTGTTACTCAGGCATGTGACAAGTCTAAAGTTCAAGGCTAGTGAACAGACTACCAGTAAGCTACAAATCATGATTTATATCCAGGAAAAGTTCTTGAAAAAATAATTACATCTCTTTGCCAGAAATTCAATAATTCTATTATTCACTAGAAGTAAATTATCTTGCTGGAATTAATTTTCTGTATCGACTGTTTTTTTTTTTCTCCTGAGAATAGAAATACAAGTATTGAGGCAGTTTTTATTCTAATGAAAATGCATCACCTACATCAAAATGAGGTTCTGTACTCAAGTGTCCCGCTGTTACCAATTTCTGTCTCAACAGTTGCTCATCTGATCCTCATCTTTTTATTTTCCTAAATTCAGTGAGCAGAGAAGATCAAACATCTTGTGCTTGATAAACAGAATACTGCTCACCAGAAGAAAGTTATGCCTTGTTTTATTACACTTTACTTCAAAATGAAGGGTGTGTTTTGGTGTCTTTAGCCTCAGTAGGTCCACACCCCTGCTGACTTACTTTCCTCTGAGTTCATAAAACTGTAAAATCACACAACAGCCCAGGCTTGAGGGGACCCTGAAAGACCATTTGATCCAACCATTCATGGGAAAGGAAGACTAAATGAGATTATGTAGCTCCCTGTGCAATCTTGAAAACCTCCAGTGATGAGGACTCTACCATGTCCCTCAGGAGGTTGTTCCGGTCAATGATTGTTCTCACTGTATGTAAAACATTTCTTTCTTCTATCAAGGTGAAACCTTCTTCTGTGCAACTTCTACCTGTTGCCCCTTCTCTTCTCCACATAGCTTCTTGTGTACAGAGCTCCTCTGTCCTCTTTGTAGCCACTCTAAGTACTAAAGTACTGTAGCTCTGCTTTATAGGAAAACAAAGAAATTAGAAGTCTGTTTCTTATATTCATCTAATTTGCAAAAAAGCAAGTTGTGGCCGCTTTCCTCTTTCTTTTTAGGAATTTTAATATGTTTCACCTATACTTAAAAATTTTTCTGAGAAAAAATTTCACTGACTCTTGAGAGTATTTTGCTTCACATTCTCTAGTGGGTGAGGAGACATTAGAGCTGTGTACTGTTCCTATCGGGTTTTACCTGCATCCATGCAGTTGCCTCAAAAGTAGCCACAGGCATATATTTTTTAAACATTTCTTTCATATTTCTTGATAATATCTTACTTCAGATGCTTTATTGTTAGCACCTGCCAACAGACAATCTTCTTGATATCTCCTTATTAGAACACAAAATATGTATGAAATTGTCATCCCATTCTGCTCTCCCTACCTCTCAAAACACAAAGTAAATAGATATTTTAAAAGTAACTACTCAGACAGGGAGATGCCAAAATCTATCATCTCAGCTAACAAGCCAGTTCAAAGGGTAAGTTTTCCGTAAGTATTTCACCACTTGAGCATTTCAGTCACCAAAAGGCATTGCTGAAGGTGGATGTTAGGTCTCATGATGCCTGTTCCCATCCAGTCATCCTCAGAACAGCTGATAGAGCCCATTTCAGCTGCATGTTCACACTTTGTGTCTGTGCATACTGATCACAAATTAAATATGTGACGAGTAGCAGAGAGGCTGCTGTCACTGGGCTGATTATTATGGAGCAGTGCTGCATACTGCTGATGCCAACAGTCTAAGACAAACAAGAACCCTATCATTCAGCTGAATCAAGTCTGCTCTGCAGATGGCCATATATATTTTTGCAACTTATCACAAAGATCAGAGATCATTTGCAAACTGGTATAGCTCTGCAAATGGCAAAACCATGATGAGCATATGGGCACTTATAAAGGTAAGTATTTAGGACATCACTATGCATTAAATCATGAAGCGGTCAGTGAAATAATTTAGAATATTTGTAAGCATTTCACAGAGTGTATGTGTGGGTGTGCATAAATAAATCACAAAGTTACAGAAAGATTAGTTTAGTAAGGAACCTCCTGAGGTGAAAAAGTCTAGCCGGCTGCTTAAGGCAGGGCCAACTTCAGTTATGTCAGGCTGCTCAGGGCCTTGTCCAAGTGAGGTAAGCAAATCTTCAGGGATAAAGATGACACAATTCTTCTTCATAAGCCGTTACAGTTCTAAGCCCTTGTTAACACTTTTCTCCTTAGATCCAAGTGGGAATTTCTCATGATGCAACCTGTGACTGCTACCTCTTGACCACACACCACCATCTTTCCCCTTCAAGAGGTAAGACTGCAACCATCTTCCCTCCTCATCCCGCTCTTCTCTAGGCTACAAAGCCACATTTCCCTCAGCCTCTTCTCACACACATCACGTGTTCCATGATGCTTGCTGCAGTTCTCCATATGTTTGACAATGCACAGATATTTTGCATAGAAAGGCAATGTGGTGAGGGCACCTTGGGTTCCTGCTTGTAGGGAATTAAGCCCCCCTTTGGTGTCTGTGGCCAATAATATGGTTATATTAATGCCTTTTTCTTTGCCCAGCTGCCTGGATAACAGGAACTTAGGCAGTAGGTGAGGATTTGTTGGATTTCTGGTTAGAACAGTCAGGGATCTTCAGTGATGAGCTGTTACATGGCACACATACTGTTCATGTTCACTCTGCAGCCACCCTGGGACCCCTGTGAAAAGCACATCCCTTGTCCCCAAAGGGTGTCCTAATCAGAGTGTGTGCTAAGCACAGCATCGAGCCTACTGGGGATTTCAGAGTCTATCATTTACCCAACACAACAGGTGGCTGATTTGAGACAGCCCAGAGTCTATCTGATCAGACAGAGCATCCTATTCAGCTAAAGCTAAATCCAGTGCTGTTAATACCAAACAGATTAATTCAGTTTTATTATATTCTGAATTACTTACCTGCTCAAGGGAGAGTAAAGTGAATCCAATTATGTTTCCTATATGGACCAACTGTCATGACACAGGGTGACTGCAGGTCCAGGCATTGATTTAAGACTTGTAGTTTTCTAGGGAGGGGAAGAAAGGGAAAACTATTAAAGGCTGATAGAAGAACATACAGAGAGATGTAATATTATGAATGTATTTCAGGTCTCTTAACAAATCAGAGAGGGTTTTTTTTCCCTCTGTTAATCTGATTTTAAGCATTAAAGCAGATTGATGACAATATGCACCCATCTGCCAGACTTATTCTCAAAATAAACTCCCTCCACACAAAGTTAACACGGGAATTGACTCTCACTGAGATCCAGCTCTGACCTTTGGTATATCATATATATAGAAAAGCTTTAAAAATTCCTGACATGTCATCTTTGGCTGTTTTTCAAGGCTTGCTGTGCTTCTCTGCAAATCATGACAAATATGCTCCCTTTCTGTCCCCCAAGAGTGAACCAGGTGATAATTGCCATGCAGCTGGAGAAAGCGATCCCTTATGGGTCTGACCAGTCTCTATACATGGCACCCATCTCACACATATGGCCCATTCTATCCTGTCTTTGGATCAAGTAAAGCATGTCCTGAAGTCACTGTAGAGCACAGAGGAAGGCTCTCAGAGTAACTAGAGTGGATAGAGGGGAGTGGATCAGCCACCTACACCTAGGCATCTAATTCTGTCATTCTAGGGCATCTGAAACATCTCTGATGGGTTAGCAGATACAGCACAGGACCTACAGGTTGCCTGTGATCTCCTGGAGGAGCAGTCAGAGGCCAGTCAAGACATGTTACAGCATCTCAGCTGGCATTGGACACCTTTGTGTAGGCAGCTGAATTTCATCCTTGATGGCACACAACTCCCAGACCACAGCAATTACACAGCTGTCGCACATGAGCAATACATAGAGGCACCCCACACCAGCTCAGGAGTGCCCAAACTAAGCCCTGAGTGTCCTTAAGGCAGGCAAGGGGAACCTCCTGCTCAGTTAGTGCTGGCCATTTCAGAGAGACATCAGGCCTAAGCCAGCATCTCACTGACCACCTACAGACCCCCCTTCCAGGAGGCAAGCAGCCATGGTTTCCTGCAACGGGGCCTATAAGAGTGTGTTATCCAGATGATAGTGTTTGCTTCTCCGTGCCAGTTGACATTTGTCAGAAATGCCAGGAATACTCAGGGTTGTGCAAAATGAATCTCAGTTGAAAGCCAGAGAGAAGAAAAACAGTCATTGCCGCTGGTGTGGATTTGCTGTGACTCCTGATCTTCATAGATAGCTTCAAAACCTGACACTGCCCGAACATGTCTTCTCTGTTGCCAATATTGAATTGGCAGTTCTTGACCTTCTTTAATCCTTTAGGTTTAACTTTATTTACACTTCATTTAAATTTAATGGCTTCAGGCAACCATGGGCAGTCATGCCTTACTCCCTTTACAGTTTTTGCTATGTGCAAGGACTCCCTGTCTCCCACTGTCACCAGCCTTCCAGTCCCAGAGGCTCCTCAGAAGGATCACGGGTTTTAACTTCAGTCAGAGCCACTCATTGTAGCCAGAGTCTGGAAAAACACAAAGTAACTCCAACCAATTTAGCTTTCACGGATCTGCGTTTGTTTTTTTAATGGACTCTTGAGCTTGACTACTCATCCTTCTCATTGACTACACATGAATAATACATCTTGCTTGAACTAGGTGAGATGAATTCCCAGCTGCATTCACTCATCATCTACCTGCTTCATGCCTGTGGAATACAAAACATGCCCATCTACTTTTAACTATTATAGACCAGGAATGATAAATAGACATGTAGACACTCGTGATTCCTATATTAATGGGATTGCCATTACTAAACAAAGTATTGTTGGGTAAGAGGGAAGTCAATGCCAAAATCGTCTTGTATTGATAGCATATGAAATACTGTTACTAGGCCTTTAATCCTTCAGCATGTAAAAGATGGTGTGTAGTCTCTGGCCAGAGCCTTCCTGGGATGGCAGAGACTACAGCAGCTCCTGACGGGGAATCCTTTGTGCCCCTCCCCAGCCATATCTGATGTTCAGTATTTTGAGTTTTCTGTATTGTATACAATGTGGCATATGCATTTATATATACTATATTGTTATATATTGGTATATTCAACCGGTCTGTGTGGATCCACATATTTCCATGGCAGGTGCAGGGTTATTACAGTGCAAGAGTACTAGAAATCAATCACCCCTGGCTGAGGGTGATGCAGCGCTTCTGTCCTTTCAAGACATACACTGGGAAGTGTGATGGAAATCCAGAAATCACTTATTCTTTTAGCTCCTCTGCAGCTTTCAGTTTGTCTGACTTTGTAACAGAACAACATGGGCTTTTACAGTACAAGAAGACCCTTGCCTTTACTAGTAGACTTCTGCACTTTTCCATAACCTTTCTGGATGGCTAGAATTAGTTCATACTATATTTCATTTGCATTAGATGAGCTGGAGACAATAAAAGTATTTTTAAATCCTCTGATTTATCCCAGGGGACACTCTTCCAGTGGAGCAACTACAGAAACTACCAGCAAAACTGCCATCACAGGGCCTCTTTGCAAAGGTTGCCATTAGTCAGTATTGGAGCCTCCGGAAGCCTCTGCTCCCCTCCTCACCTCTGTCCTGACGACTCTGAAGTGGCCACTGTGTCAGGCTCTGGGCAGTTTGTGGGGAATCCTTCCTATCCAGCCATTGTGCCAACCTTACTCCATCTTCTCTAAAGATACTTCATGTTGGAAATCGTGGCGGTCTTTAGAAGCTTTTGTGAATTTTGTAGATATCATTATTCATTGACTCCAAGCGTTTTCAGTTGTTGCTGTAGCTAAATGCAAGTGATCATTATTTTCACAGGCTCTGCCAGTTATCTAGCAGCAGAGCTCTTTCATCTTTGAGGATCTCATTTTGTCATATGATCAAAGGCATTTCAACTTCAAATTAAGAACATTCATTACTAACACTCTCTAACTCAAGTAATGTAGGTTCAGGAGAGCTTTTCCAGGGAAAATAAATTGTCTGGTTTATGCACTGTGTTGCCACATGAGAGGATTCACCCAAAGTTAACAAGCCTCTCAAATCTCTGAATCCATCTGATATATCTAAATCTAGTGTTACAAATAGAATAATGTTGTTGTTTAGTGTTATGCTTGAAGGCATTTTTCTTCGTATTGCTGGTGGTATAATGAGTGTGGTGCTGGGAATTTCTGGCTCTGTAAGAGCCTAAATTTCAGCATAAATTAATATGATTTCTCTAATAACAGTTAACAAGATCTGACAAAGCAAAACCAAAATGCACTGGGAAGGAGATGACAAAGAGAAAGAGTGACTGAAATAAACTTCAATGCAACATAGTTATACTGACTCAGACTTTAAGCGGAATAGATTTCTGTAGCTTTGTATGTTCTAGTGGCTAAACTGTTGTAAGAAAGAGACAAGTGATACAAAGTCTATTTTGCTGACCCTATGGAAGATTATGTATGCAATGTATAGAAATTTGGCATTTGGATTAAAAGGGGAAGATGGGGAACTCCCCAAGTCACAACACATAGTCTCTTCAGAGGTGCTCCCAGGTTCCTCACCCGGCCTCAGGTAGGTTTCAAACCACCCAAGTTTCACATGATCTGAAGCCTTTATCCAAAGATTGCTGGATTTTCCTGCCATACACTATTTATAGAAAATACTCCACTTTGGACAAGCTGTTAAGACGTTAATTAACTCGTGTCGTTTGGAGCTCACTGAGTCTATTAGTCTTTATTGCAATTGTTCTTCATATAAGACATGATTTTGCATCTGGGCATTAATTGGATGAACTACTGGGTTTAAAAACACTCATTAAATAATCATTAAATTCTTCTAGGTGAGGCTTTGAGAAGAAAAAGAAAAACTACAGAGAGGAAAAATAAATTCCCAGTCCCAGCCAGTAGCTTGCTTAGATCTCAGCAGTGAAGCCAGTCTTTCCCTTGTGTTGTCAGCCAGACTCTATACTTTGTCCTGGTTTCAGATGGGTTAATCTTCTTAGTAGCCAGTATAGCGCTATGGTTTGGTTTAGTGTGAGAGTCACATTGATGACACACGGATGGTTTCAGTTGTTGCTGGGTCACTGCAGTGACTACACTAAGCCAAGGACTTTCCGGCTTCTCCCGCCCTGCCAGGTGCACAAGGATCTGGGAGAGCAAAACCAGGACAGCTGGCCCAGACTGGCCAAGGGGATATTCCTGGACATTTAGCTTCAGGCTCCCCATAGAACTAGCGGAGGCAGCCAGGAGGCAGATTCACTGCTGAGAAACAGGTTGGGTATTGGGCTGTTTTTTTTTCTCTTCTGCTTGTGGTGAACAACTGCATTTCTGCATCAGTTGCTCTTTATTATTAATAGTAGTAGTAGTACTGGTATTGTTAAGATTATTATTATCATCATCATCATCATCATCATTATCATCATCATCACCATCTTCCCCTGTTATCCTATTAAACAGCATTTATCTCAACCCATGAGTTTTGGGGTTTTCATCCACTGTCCTCCCCATCCCCTTGCAGGGAGCGGGAGGGGGGAGAAAGTAGCTGTGTGGTGCACAGTTACTAGCTGGGGTTAAACCCTTGTGCACATACAATAGTAAACATTTGTCATAAAAAGGCATCCAAGGAGCATACATGATTTCTGTCCTCTTTTGATGGAACATAACGCAAGTGATAAAATGAACTTTTCATTATTGGTGGCATTTATTAGGTCTGTGAGAAAAAAAGGCAAAAAGAAGCAAGAAGTCTTTTTGAGGCTTCTTTGGAATTGCAGATATTCTCCTTGTTTTCTCAGTTCTTCCTACAGAATAGTAATATGTCATTTCCTAACTCCAGATGTCAGAAGAACAGAATGATAAAGGATTTTCTTTGGTTTTATATCAGTAGAAAATTATTTTGGCAATATGCTACATGATATGGTGCAAACAATGAATATTTCTAAAGCTATCCAGTTTGTTACAGGAAGAAGCAGCAGTCCACTTGTGTCTGGGATTTTTTTTTTTTTCATGCAATATCAGCTGTCTTAAAGAGCCCCATGAAGAAAGCAGAGTATGTGTCCTAGTGAATGAGGAAGGAGTTCAGGTCACCTGAGTCCTAGTTCATGCTATGCCAGAGAGACACTCCTCAACCCTGTCCTGCCCTATGCCTCCCAGAGTCTCACCTCCAGTGGGAATATCCTCTGAGTTGGTAGGAACCAACGGTAACATGTCAGTTCAGTGTTCAGCAAAGTAAATATTTCAGTCCTAGGAACCCAGAGCTGTTGTAGTAGTGCAAAAGCACATCACATCTCAGTGCTGAGGCACATTTCCGTGCCTGCAGCCACCCGCCCTTACAGCCCTTGAGACCAGAGACCTGCAGAGGGATACTTGAATCATTGCACCCTTCTACAGTCCCCTGACAGGCACAATCCTGGACTGGTGGATCCGTTTCCTTTTCTCCTTCCATACAGGAACCAGTAATCCCCTATGCCCAGGAATCCATTATCATACCAGATTTCAGTGTCTGGTCATCAGTGCTTCCAACACGTTGCTTGGTGCTCTCTCTGATACGGACATTCCTTTCACGGTGCTTAGAAAAGCCCACATGCCAACAGAAACCTTTGTACTAGAGGGCATCTTTTATCCCTAGCATGTTAGAAGCTCAGTACTAGACTCAGTTAAAGAGTCTTAAAATCCCTCATCACTGATCTGGAAATGCTGCTTAATCAAAGTTACCCAGGGAAGCAGCACACGTCTGTGAATCTACCTTTCTCCTTAACAAGTCAAGGAACCAAATATTGTTTATGGATACCTCAGCATTTTTCATAAATGTGGTTTGTGAATTTTCAGCCTAATTTATGACATTTCCACAGATGCCTTATTAGGAGGCTGTGTATCCATACCTGTATCCATCTTGCAGTAAAGATGACTTTATCTCTGTCCCTCATTAGCCTCAGGAGTAATGCCACTGAAGTCAGTTGAATTGCAGCTAAATAAAGCCAGCATAAGCAAAACCAAGTGCAGAATGCAAAACAGCGTGACTCAACAGCTGAGGGAGCAGACAGATGTGTCAGGTGTAAAAAATGATACGGGACGAAGTACAGTGCAGAGATAAGCTGCAGAGAGCAGCTTACTTGAGCAGATCAAATTGGCCAGAAAAGAGCCCTGTACTAGGCTGGGTGGGCTGTTTCTGGTGGTCAGAAACAGCTGACCTTTCCTTGCTCGGAGCAGGCTGGGGCATCCCTGCATGAGCAACTGTTGCAGATATACCACAGCAGGGAAGCGTGAGGGCAAGAGAAGCAAGCTTCTCTCCAAGCTGGAATTCAGGTTTTTTTAGTTTTATAAATTCATCCAGAATGAATTGTAAGACAAAGCAAATTCCTGGCTTTAGGGCATCTGTTTTAAAGCATCTGCAAGTGTTTCTTGTGACCTAGAAAGTGAAAAAGAAAGGACTAACAATCCCCATTGCACACACAAGACCGTGGTGGAGTTGAAAGTATCTATGTTCTCAGGCATTCAGATGAGCATAATAATGCATGAAGTAAGAGTAAAAGGGAGAGAACACAGCTTCTCACATCTTTCATTATACAAAGCTCTGACATTTTCCACTGCATTTTTAATTATTTGTTTTTCAAGTATTTATATTCATCTTTAATGCCAGATCAGGATTTTGGAACAGCTTATTTTCAAATGAGCCTGAAATTACCTCATAAAATACAGTGATGTAACATAAATTCTGCATCTCCCTGATATATTTTATGATTCCAGTTAAAAAAGCATGCTTTCTTGAAAAATCTAAAATTTACTTGCTTTTGGAAGGAAGAAATCTTCTTTGCCTGTTATTGTAGAAACACTTGGACGTTGCACATGCTCCAGTGAGAAGTTATGCTACGATACCAGGGCATTACCAATACCATGGCGTTCTGATACCGCAGTTAGTACTGTAAGGCACTAGTGCTTAAGAGCAGATTTTCCTTTATGAAAATGAAGGTGTGATATGTTGCTCAAAAATAACAAGATGTGCTAGTTGCAATTAAAATTATGGGAATAAGAATGACCCTCTGCTGGGCTAATATTTCCTTATATAAGTTTAAATCAAGTTACTGTTTCTAGAGCAAGTTCCTCCAGAAGCTGACAGTTTCTCCGAAGATATAATAATCACATAACAGAGCCAAGTCAGGGAAGAAAACATGTTATTGCTCTTAGCTGGCATTGTTCATTCATTTTACAGCAAAGGAGTTAAAATAAAGGAACAATTGTGTGCCTATATAAGAAAAAAAAATCCATTGATTTACACACAATCAGTACACCCAGGCTATGTTTAACAGAAAACAGGGTGGCCAGCAAGATAAAATGAATGCTTTGACTGTCTTTGTGGTTGCCCATGCTGGATGGCTGCCTGCCACTTGTTAGGTGGATGTCTGTTATGTGTATGAAATGCTGAGATGTGATGGCTTCACCTTATCCCTCGTCTTCTTGCCTAGGCCAACAAAACTTCCTCTGCCTTGTTTGCTTGCTGTACTGGAGACTTTTGTTCTGTGCTTTTCATCTCTAGGTAGACATCATTAGCTAAGTTTTCTGCTGGGTTCATTTGCATTAAATGTTAAATCCACCAGTCATTATGTAGCAAAAAGGTCAGTGGGACAGAGCAACTAACTTTGTTAAACTTCGTTAAGTTCATTAAAAGTTTTTTTTTGTAGAAAGCTTTCCCCTGAAGAGTTAGCACCACAAAAATATCAAGGGGACCGGTCAGCTGCCCAGAAGGTTGTTTTATTGGCTAAGACACATGATGAGTAGCTGGGAAATTGTTATCTCAACCTGAAATAACCTGTATTGGACTACTTGCTGATTTCACTGCTGAGGAATTGCACAGGAGCTAGTGTCATATTTTCTCAGAAAGATAAAAATACAGCTCTCTATGATTCAACTCTTTCCTCAGGATGGAGGTGGGCTTGAAGGCACACCTTCCCCAAGGCCGAGGATGTGGCAAGTGTCTTTGGTTAGGAAGCACTCTACGCAGAAGATGCTACGACCTATCTTGTGTGTACAGCAGCAGCCTGGCTGATGGCTGGCTTTTTACCAGAGGGAGAAGAGAAGAATCTCATTGCAAGACCTGCGTAGTGCTAAATCTTAACTTTTTGCTTTTTTCCTTTGTCAGGAGAATATAAAGCAACTGTGGATTCAGAGTCCAGTTTAACCTGCAGTGACAGATGGAGGCAAACATGTGGTCAGCTGGGATCTCTCTGTTATTGCATGAAAGGCACAACATGGTGTATCTATACATATGGCCAAAGTGTTGGCAGAAAAATGGGTTCTACCATGGACAACACACAGTTGCTTGACTTAGCACTATTATCCTGAAGGCATGCCTTAAACCCTAATATTTAGCAAGCCTTAAGTATAAGCTGATGGAAACAAGAGCTTTCCTTCTGCTGAATTACAAAGAAATTAAGTACTTTTTTCCTTATGAAGTCTGGGGTGAAGAACAGTGTTGCATCCATGAGGGTCAGAACACACTGTCGTGAGAAGGGCAGGGACTTCCCCAGGCACAGCTGCAAAGGCAGGGGTTGGGACCTCTGTGGGACCATAAAGCCATGCACATGGAAGCAGAGGGGTCATTGAGAGAGGAAGGGAAAGCGCTGGGAGAGGACCCAAGGGGACAGCACAACAAATCTCTTCCAGACACATACTACAGAAGCTGGCCCAGACCTGAGGAACAAGGAAACTGTTCCCGATAAGCTCTGTCATACTCAGGAGAAAGGATATTTTTCACTAACTAATTTCCATTCTCAGTAAGTGTCTGACTGCTCTTACCTTCTCAAAATAATCAGTCTGGACATACATACTGAATTAACAACAAAAGTTAATAAGCTAAATCATCATAAATCTTGGTAAATTTTGTGCATTTTAGTAATGCTTGCAATACTAGTTTTGTGTTTTCCAGACATGCCTTTGATGCCACAGCTACAGAAACTATGTTAGCACTAGCTGCTGTGAAAACAGATATACTTAGACTGTTATGCAGCTTGACAAAGAATCATGGTGTCAGATTTTAATTTGTATAAATTGACATCTTTCCATTAAAATTAATGGAGCAGTTGAAAATGAAATCCATTGATTTCAGCTTTTAAACAGGAATAACAGTGCGCCAGTACCAAAATAAAGTCAGCCATGGGGTTTTACTTCTTGCTTTCTAGTATTAAAATACTAGTAAGGAAGGTAAGGAAATACTGGTAAGGAGAAAGTGTTTTACAGAATAACCAATATTATTTCTACACTCTAGCATTAAACATTGAGACAGTATTGGACTGTAATTTTTTCTATAGCAGTCAAAATAGGATCTAAGTCTTAAGGAAAGAAATAAAGAAACATGCAAGTCCAATTGTACAATAAAGTCCCTTTGTTTGCCCCAGTAGATGTATTTTTAATCTTATCTGTGTGCAGAGATCTTTTTTAACAGTGCAAGGAGCTAATCAGAGAAACAATAGGGATTCTTTCTCAGTGAGTTTCTTATTGAAAGATTATATTTTCATAACCATGTTTTTTTCAAACTCTGTTTGCATCCTTCTGAAGATACTGACACTTTGCAGAGAGAATTTGCTTTGGTGTTGTACCAAAGAGAAATACAATCCACAAAGAATAACTGTTTTATAGTGTGCAGCTCAATGATACTGTGCTTGTCCATGCCTTACTGTCTGTTTACAAAACCCTTTTAAAAATTTGCAGTGTTCCTTGTGCACATGTTTCCCCTATATCAAGAATCAAGGAATTCTGAAACAGGGCTCTGATAAGGCAAAAAAAGAGAGAAGGTATACAAACCCTGAACACTGATTATGAGCCTTATGAATAAGATTGTGAAATGCCACAAAGAAAGCCTGTATTTTGTATTTCATGGGGTTTTGTATGGGAAGTCTATCAGACAAAGACACAAGGACATATTGTTCTCCAATTCACAAAAATATATTGGATATAGGAGTATATATGGCATAGATCTTTCTATCCTACTAGTTCTATCTGCATTTTAGGATGGTGTGTTGAAGAGCTGCTATCTGACTGCCACCTTTCTACCATATTGAAAGTAATCCAATACGATGCCCTAGAAGAACACCCCATCATACTTGCACTTCACAGTAGATAACCTGGAAGGGTGGTATAAATTAGGACCAATACCTCTTTGAAATGCCAGTAGGCTGAGTTTTTTATCCAGATCATTGGAAGAGTCTAATTAATTTGGCAGAATTCTTGGGTCCTCGATTACAACATCTGCTGTGCTGTGGAATGATCCAGCACAACCATCTGTCTTTCACCATGCAAAGCAAGTGGCTGAGGGAAGATTTAATAATTTTTGACAGCAAAAGATAGAAATGAACATGATACCAAATTGAAAGCCATGTTCTTCAGACCGTCAAGGTTAACTACCAGAGTTATGTATAGACCAGAATATTGGATTGAAGAGAGGTGGTTTGTGCCAGAACATTACTGGAGAAAGATGAGCAGCAATTGCACTGTATTGGAGCTCACAGAGTTCATTACAAATTTTGTCTCAACTAGCTAATCATCATCAATCCCAATATTATGCCTGAGGCATTCCTTTTTGAGAATCTCTCAAGCAAAGTGTAATCACGCTATCCTAAATGTGGTCTTCACTATGAAATTTGCCTACAGCTCAGTATCAGTGAAGAGTATGAAAAAAAGCCTTCCTTCTCCCCATCATGACAGCCATGCCAGCAAACCCCTCAGTGTATACCTAACTATGCTGAGTACAGAAGAGTACTTCTGATTGAATAACCTTGTTCTGAGAGACAGCATTACTTTCACCAGTCTAGGGTGTTTCTCCTGTGGCCACCAAGGTTCAGTTACCCAACAGAGCTTCATGTCCAATGGAGAGGACAAGCCTGAGAGATGAACCTGTGTTGTTCATATCTGTGTTCTACAGTAGGCTTCGCTTTGGTTGCCTCATATCCGGGCATGAATGGTCAGGCACTGTGGCATCAGTGTATGCAGCTTAACAGCCATGTCAGAATGAGTAAGTTTGCTTAGTTCTTATTTCAGAAGCCACATCCCACTTCTCAGAAGCTACCAAAATCTAACATTTCCAGTGGGAAAATGACATTTATGCTGTGGTTGGAACATTTCCATTGTAAAACAACTAGTATGAAATAACTTGCTGGCCAAGGTGAAAACTTCTGTGATCTGTAGGGCTAGCTTCCAAGTAGAGCCATTCAATTCCCTGATAAAAATGTTGAAAGGGGGAGCAGCACCACAGACAGGCATTTTGCATTCACTTCTTGACTTGCAGCTCCAGTCTGGTACTTGATAGCATATATAAAATGCATTAGCCATATGGAAACTGCTTGTTTCTCATTCTGCCTGTTCACCAAAGGTGAACACTGGCTTTAGCAATAGAGTCTAGGAGTCATAATACTGTCTTGCCATGTAGGACTGGTGACAGCCACCAGTCAAGGCACTGTGCTTTGATGCAGAAACAAGAAGCAGCATTGGGTCTAAGGTGAGGGAAAGCAATCTGGCATTGCTTTCTGGTTTATCAGTACCTACCATAAGGTACCGATATAGAAGGATGGCTTCTGGCTTGTTTTGTCTATAGCTTTAATGTTGCAATAAGTTCCACAGAAATATAGGTCCTTTATCCTCCTTTGATCTTTCTCCTTTCATATGTAATTTGAAGTAGTTGAAAGTTGTGTCTATGTAGTTCATTGGTCTTTTCCATATATCACATTTTCTTTCCTCTTTTTTGTTTCACAGTTGTGCCTATCTGTTTTACTCTCATATGCTGTGAGGTTTCTTTAGTTTTGTTTTTGTCGTTGGACATCTTCTTTATTTGTTTGGCTTTTCAAGAGTACTAGCAGCTTTTCTCAGTGGCTGCAGGGGAAGCAACATGACAAGATGAAGGCAGGAGCCTGCCATGGTGTGTTTGCTGAGAGCTGTTGTTTTTTTTTCCTATTCTGACACCCATTTTCTTGCATATTGGCTCCAAAACAGACATTACAGCAGTCAGTTACTGTTGCACAGCCCAAAGAGGGATACGTTAACTGCTATATACTGCACCTTCCTAATCACAATACAGACACCATCCAAAGCCCTTTGAAGTCAGCTTGTACTAACTTCATTGGTCTTTAGGACACTTGGCAAGGCTTTCACACCCAACAGCAGGAGATGGTGTACGTATGCCCCCTACATGCTCAGCCTCACCTTTCTCCTCCCCTTCCCAAAATAAGGGAGACCCTGCAAGCCTTGCTGCTTGTTAAAGTGCTGGGTTATCATTCTGTGGTAATTTTTTTGGCCCAAAAGGCAGCTAGAGTAAATTTGTTAGTGGGAACATGCTCCTTTTATTCCTTTTCTCCCTAATGGCTCCGTAAAGCTGTGGTTTGTACAGACTTTAATTAGAAAAGAGGAATTTTGCATGCTTTCCAGCTGGGCTTTCTTGGATTTAATTGTCATTTTAGCTTTTATTTTCATTGATTTTGTAGCAAAACAAATTGGTATAATCCTCCAAGCCAAAATAGATATAATCCTCCAAGCCAGCAGGGAATGTACTAATGGAAATAGACTTATGATAAAAATAACCTACTTCACCCTGGCAAATATCTCCATCATTCAGCAGAAGCTTCCTGCTGTCATGAAGACAAAAATCCCTTATTTCCACCACATTATTTTGATTTCATGATTTCCAGAGTTTTCTAAAACTTTTTGAATGACACATTGTATTTTTTAATCATTTTTTTTAAAAAAAAAAGATTATAACACTGATTCTAGGGTCATTGCAGACTGCCACCGACTTCAGGGAGAACTGGGCTTAGCTCTTTTCTTCATTCTCAGAAAAATCCCCCTTTCTCCTAGATGATCACATCTTGAAGATCAAGCCACATCTGTAGAAAAGGGTGATGTCTGCCTCAGTGGCCCATCTGGTAAGAATGAAGAGCTTCATTAAGGAACTTCATCTGACAGGTGACATACCAAAGTCATGACACATAGATTACTTTTGCCCAATGTCAGTTCTTTACACTGCCAGTTCAAATACTTATCCTCTTCAGGATGGGGGTGATGCACATTGACACCTGGCATATGGCAACACAAAGCTTCTGCAGTCCCAAGGAAGGAAAGGTGAAAACGCAGATGTCAGCTATGGTGCAGGTATATCAAAACTATTGGGAGGAGACATTGCAGCACTGACAAAAAGGAAATAAAGCTGGGTTTCATATGTGAGTGATGAGAGTCATAGCTTTAGGCACAGTGGGTAAGAACTTGCTTAACAAAATTTCCCCATGCAGTGAGGCTCAGGCAGAATTCAGGCATCTAGGCCCTAGGCCTCTTCCCTAGCTAACTGCCCAAAATGCATTCCCTTAACTGCTGCATTTGCAACATAGGTGTGTACACATACACACACACACACCTCCACCCCCACACCCCCACACACAGAGTCATCCATCTATCTATCTTGCAGCACTCTGTGTCTGATGGCCCAAGTTCATGTGAAGAGTTCACATTGTCCCAAAAGACCAAAGTCTGATCTTCTGGGTGTGGGATCTGAGGCTGCTTTGGTTACAGATGATCTTGATACTGCAGGTATCACATGCCTGCAGTCACTAGGGTATTATGCAAGAGGAAATTAATAGCACATATTTATCAAAGGTGATCATGTATCCCCCTTTCACCTGTTCTGGATCCTGAGGACCTAGCGGTCACAGAAGGTGACCTGAGCACACCTGCATACTTACACATATACATGAAGGCCTTCAGTGTCACCCTTGAGAGATACCAGTTCCCCGAACTGATGGTAGGTGTCTGGATCACCTGTGTAAGACTAGATCCTAAATTCTAGGTATTTTACTACACACTGCTGCTACTGAGGCTAGAACCAATGAGACTTGAATTTGCATTTAGAAAGGCTGATATTTTCTTTAAAGTTCCAGATAATTAGTAAGAACCAAAGGTTCTTGTTACTAGTAGTAGCATTGGTTAGGGTTGGGCATCACAGGGAAGACTTCAGCTCATTGTTAGAGCTTGAAAGACATAACATTGGAAACGGTGAATAGCTTCTGGCTTGTGGCCAGGGCTAAAGCAGTTCAGGGACTCTGTGACATTGCCACTCCCACAGAGAAGGTTTGGAATAAGATGAGGATAATGGACAGAAAAGGTGAAAATGTAATATGGATACTGGACCCTGTATGGCCTGTAGGCCTACTACAAGAGCTACTGCCAGCGGTGTAAGCATGTTCAGCTTTAGGAAAGGGTCAGAGTTAGGGCAAGAAGGTGTCAAAATTAGGGTTTAAGCTACCATGAACTGATGACTTAAGTTTGTCGACCAGTCATCAAAAGCTTAGTATGTTTGGAAGGGATTATTTCCAGGAAGAACAAATTGCTTACATTTAGGTATCTGTTGGAGAAGTCCCATGTGCTATAATGGTAATGCTGGAGTTAGATGGTGTTTGAATTAGAGCTTACACCAGTTTTACATTAGAGGCAATGAGGCCAGAAAACTTTCTAATAGATTTTGCAAGGCCTGCAGAATTAAGGTGATAGGCAGGGACAAATACAAGTGACTTCTGGTTGATTTAAAGATATACTACACCTCAGACTGGAGCTGGGGCTATGCAGACATCACCACTGAGCTTCTGAGCAGTAAAAATCTGAAAAAAGAGGCTTACTGGCAGGTCATGCCAACGTGACGAATAACAGGGTTTTGGAGATGGCTGTCACTGGTGTCTAGTAGTACAGATAGACTTTGATTTGTGAATAGATTAGGCTTCAGGCTACAGAAGCTTAAAAGCTAGGTTTGCAACTGGATTAGCATGGGAAATAGAAGGTTTGCAATGCTAGAATGAGGTTTGGTGTGAGCAAATTAAATGGTGTTAACAGGAGTCATTGGAGTGTTAAAGATCAGGTCAGGGAATGCATGTAAGAGCACACATAGAAATAAAAGAGCTCAGGAGTTAGATTCATCACTGGGTTTTCTAGTGACAGATGAGAAGAGGTTTGTATTCAGTTAGTCTGATGAAAGGTCAGGCTCATACATTTGCATTTAAAGTTGGGACTAGAGGGAGAATTTTTAATGACAAAGGCAGAAAATGCAGGGTTATTTCTGGACCCTACATTGTCTATCAGAATGTCAGATTGTGATAAAATTTTATGATATAATGTTACTTTCATCTTTTTGCAAGGATTGCTAGACTCTGATGCTAGAGGAAAGGTTAGGTTTAGCTTTAAAAGCAAAGGTTTTGGACAGCAGAAATTGAAGAATACAGTTTATAGCTTGCTCTCAGGAGAAGTGATGGAGGATAGTGAGATTTTTTCAAGGTGAATGACTTCATAGGAAGTCACTGCAGGGTGATGTGAGGTTTTGGGAGAGCAAGGGTCAAGGAGCTAGATTTACTGTTGGCAGCTGGCATGGCAGACACTGACAGAGGAAAATGGCATCTTCTTAGCACTGATGATAGTCACTAGAGTGTTAAGGACAGGTTTGTTTTAGGGTGAAGGCCTGCCAGAAGAAGGATTGCTGTCATGAGATGGCTTGTGAAATGCTGTCAGTCCCATGTGACCAGAAAGCTGCTAGCAAAGCAGTTAGCAAGGAGCAAAAGACAGGTAGACCTATAGTGCTAAGGCATGGTTTAATGAAGTGCTTAGTGTGTGGGAAAGCAGAAACAGAAGATCCTGTGTTGCCATCTGAACTAGCAAAGGGTGCTGGTAAAGTGAGAATGGCATGCATTTGGATTTTCATAGTGTCAAAGAAGTGGCATGCTACTATTGGTTAGAGCTGTTTAGGCTGAGAATATTTTTACTGGTGAATTTTATAGCTGCATCTGACATATCACATGGCTAGGAGAAAGAATGTGGTTGAAGTTTGTCAGAAATCAAGGTTTATGGATAATTTTGTGGTTATTAAAGATCATGTGATTACAGTGTTGGCCTAGGATTCAGTTCTGGGACAAAACATAGGAGGCAGTTTCATTGACTCATCTTGCAAGGCTAGGCAGGGCAAAAGAGGGTGTCAGCTTATTGTAAGCCTTCAAGTATAGAGGCTTTTCAAAAGATCTTGGAGATGAACAAGTCAGAGAGGGATTTTTGTTATAATTTTTGGCTGCATTCTGGAAAGCTGGTTGAGCTGTGACAACAGCTTTTTCTTTAAGTAGTGTTTCAGAGATTCTGGGCATTTAAGTCTTCAATGATTTATGGCTACTTTTCTCATTTCAGTTCATGGAGATTATAGCACTGCTTCTTTATGGGAATTTTGAAACCAGTACGTCTCTCACGAGGCATGGGAAATACGTCTTGATTTTGTGGGATTTAGGTCAGTATTCGGGATAAAAGGACTTGAAGAGCAATTTCCTTGGTGGCTCCTCATTAATTTTGGCAGCATAACAAATGGAATAGTGTTGGGCTTCAGTTAAATAACATGATCCTTAGCCAGATTACAGTATATAGGTGAAGGCTGTGTTTAAGGGCATATTTTAAGAGAATCATAGAATCATAGAATGGCTCGAGTTGGAAGGGACTCCCAGAGGTCATGTAGTCCAACCCACCTGCAAGAAGCAGGGACACCTTCAACTAGATCAGGTTGCTCACATCAATATACATTGATGGCATCAGGTCACCTACTGCTGTGGTGATCTTGAAGGATAAACTCTTGAAAGCTGTCCCTAAACCTAAGATTAACCACTGTTCAGAGGAACTGCAGGTCCGGGCCGATAAAGAAAGAAAATTTCTCTCTTGCTGTTAAAATAAATAAATAAATAGTAAAATAAATAGAATCTCTCTTGCTGTTATAGCTCACTCCTTTTTCTCCTGAGAAGTCTAAAGATTAGGCTAGCTCTTACACCTTACTGTCCCAAACTTAATCCTAATCATAAAGATGGTTCTGTCACAAGATTCCCTAGAGAATCTCATCTTCTGCAGAACCCCCTATCAGTCATTCTTCCCTTCTAGCAGCATACTGCATCCTGGCTTTACAGGACATCCTGAATCCATTAGTTGACTGGTATTGTTACTCTCAATATTAAGCCCAACATGAAATCTAACACATCTTACATATAAAATATATCCATGTTCTGTACACATTAGTATTTCATATCAAAGCTAGATTTTGACCCAGATTCATTATACCCACTTTTTCTCCTTCCTCATCTGTGGTAACGTAGGATATACAACCAAACTAGATTGTGGCCAAACCGTAAAAAGAGATGAATAGGGGTCCAGAATGTTCAGATCTATAAAAAAACCCAAACCAAACAAAAAAAAACCTCCACACAAAAACCCAAAAAAACACCTAAACCCAACCAAAAACACAAACCAACCAAACAAAAAAACCCAGAAACAACCCAAACCCAATCCAAAACAAAAGAAAATACACACACACACAACCCCCCACGCCCCCCCCAAAACCTCAATCTAAACCTCAAAAAAGTTCAGAAATAACCTCAGAGCCTTCTACATTTCTTATAAATTAGAAGTCAGAAGTAGTCCTGGACCGTGTTTTAGGTCCACTGATTTTTCATTGCCTAGTTCTTTTGGAAAACACAATTTCTGTCTCATAAAAGAAAAAAAAAGATAGGTTGTTGGGACAGACACAGAGTCCAGCCTTTGAGAAACAACCCAGTATCTAAATGGATAAAAATAGGCTGGCCACATTATTTTTGACACATTATGAAGAGAAGCCTTGAAAGAAGCTACATAAACCTTACTGCACATCTTGCTCAGGTGTATTATTCCAGCTAGTGTTCAATGGCTGCAGTTAACAGCATTATCTTTGCTGTAGGTTAGTTCTTATTTGGGAAGTGCAGATGGTGAAAAGAGAAAAAAGTAATATGTCAAATCATGTCAAAGATAAGAGGCTTTTTTTTGACAGTTAGTGCAAAGACTAGGTTAGGTTCCCTAAAACAACAGACTTTCCAATAAGAATGCATGATAAATTTCTACCTGTCTCCTTGTGGTAACAGCAGAATCTTGAACTCCAACATGGGTCTGTTGGCTTCTTTGTATTAGACCACTTAAAAACTCCTTACTTCCTTACTCTGGGTGTAACCAACACCAAAACTTTTCTTTCCTCACTCATAGTTCCAAACACCTAATTTGCATTGGCTGGAGTGCACAGCACCCTTTGTGTACAAAACAAATATGCATGGCACCAAAAGGAGACTGCTTCTCTGTGTACTGCACCTTTCAAATGAAAACTGTCACAAGTGCAAAACAAGAGATCACAGAATCCCAGAACGTTAGGAGTTGGAAGGGACCTCAAAAGCTCATCTAGTCCAATCCTGTCCCCAACCCCCTC
>VXBZ01002750.1:61969-99829 GCA_013399135.1 Heliornis fulica
TCTCCAACAGGCCAGTCCCCAACCTATACTGGTACTTGGAGTTGTTCCTCACCAGATGCAAGACCCTACACTTGCACTTGTTAAATATCATTAAAGTTCTCCCTGCCCAGCTCTCCAGCCCCTCCTAGGTTTGTGTCATCAGCAAACTTGCTGACTGTGCACTCTATTCCCTCATCCAGGTCATCAATGAATATACTGAACAGTACTGGTCCCAGTACCAACCCCTGAGGGACTCCACTAGTTACAGGTCTCCAGCCAGACTCTGTCCCATTAATGACAACTCTCTGACTTCTTCCCTTCAACCAGCTCTCAATCCACCTCACTACTCTGCCCTCCAGGCGACACTTCCTCAGTTTGTCCACCAGGATGCTGTGGGAGACAGTGTCAAATGCTTTACTGAGATCCAGAAAAACCACACCCACTGCCCTACCATCATCCATCCACCTGGTTATGTCCTCATAAAAGGCTGTTAGGTCAGTCAGACATGACCTCCCCTCGATAAAACCATGCTGACTGCTCCTAACAGCCCTCTTATCCTTCATGTGCTTGGAGACAGCACCAAGAACAAATTGTTCCATCACCTTTCCCAGGATGGAAGTGAGGATGACGGGTCTGTAGTTACCTGGGTTCTCCCTCTTGCCCTTTTTGAAGCCTGGAGTGATATTTGCTTTCCTCCAATCCTCAGGCACCTCTCCCAATTCACAGGACTTACCAAGGATGGTGGACAGTGACCCAGCAATGACTCCCTCCAGCTCCCTCAGCACCATCAGGACCTCTGGATTTATGGATGTCCAGATGGCTTAACTGGTCCCTGACCCAGCGCTCACCAACCGAGGCAGACTCATCTTTTATCCTGGCTTCCTCTGGGGCTTCAGCTATCTGGGACTCCTGCAAACATTCTCCAACAGTATAGACAGAGGCAGGGAAGCCAAAGAAGGAGTTACACCATTTCTTACTTCAGTTCATATGCTGAAGGGTTCCAGGTGGCAGCTTCTTTCCCTGGAGATGCTTTGCATCTTCATTTTTGTCTGCTAGCATTATGACTTTGAAACAAAAGCTGTGCTTTGTTCCACATGTCTGGGAAATGATATTCCTTGTGAAGCAGAGAGTTGGAGGAAATCTCTCTGGAGGACAAGACGTTCTCCTCCCCCATCATGGTACAGGGCATACATACTTCCCTCCAGCAGTCTGTGTGTGCTAAAGTGTGTGGATGGTAAGAGGTGCTGCTCTCCTGGCTGTTGTTACAGCGACAAACTGTACCTGCACATGCAGTTCACATGCACCACGTTCGTGGAAGCGTGTGCCTTCCTTGGGGAAGCCAGGAGGCACAAGCCATACACCCCCTGCTGCTCCCAACAGCCCTCTGCTAACCGACACAAAAGCACTTCACTGAGGTGCCTTTTTTCTGTTGGTGGTTTTAAACCTGCACAGCACCTCAGCTACTGTGTGGTTGGAAGCCAAATAAATCATTATGCAATTAATGTAAGTCTGACACTCATGGGAGAAACTGTGTAATTAATTGTGACTAATGCAACTGTTACACTACAGAGGAGAAATTAGGAATGTTTTGCCACTTATTGTAAAGAATTACCAGAAGGCAGCTTATTACCATACTAACTACTGTCATTTAGTCATCAAGTCACAAACTGTCTGCAGTCTGGTTTAGACATTTTCCACTTAGATGCACCAATCCCACTATGCAGATGCCAAATACTGTTTTGAAATTATTTAAATTCTTCAAAGCCCAATCGATGACATTATCATTGAGGACTCAGTCCAACACAGTTCACTCAAGACAATGAATTAGTTTAGTGACATTTTCTGTGACTAGGACAACTGAATGGAGTTGTTAACTGTTTTAGAATGGGGTTGCAATCAGGAACATTTCCTGTGCATGTGCAGGCATTATCCACACTCCACCTTTTCTGGACTTACTGTTGCATGGATACATAGGTGAAGACATGCTTATTTAAGTATGTCCCCAGAACTTCTCACATGTGTGTTATACTTTAGCTAACCTTCAGATGTTTTTATTGGTATTTGGTATGTGTACCAGTGATAGCATGTCTGATGATGATAATAACTAGTGAGAATTGGCACATCTCTGTAATAAGTCATGAGTAACTGAAATACTAACCCACTGGCTCTCCAAAACAGCTAAAATGGGGAAAAAAGATCAAGGGAAATGAGGAGGCCATTACATGCCCATATGCACAGCTGGAGGTGACAGCTCAGAGTGTTGTTTTCTGTCTCCCTGCACTCCTCCGGGGACATCCTAGTCCACTCCCACTAGTGGAAAAATTTCTGTTGGTCAATAACATTTGTTTGTTTATTTGACCATTTCTCTGCCTCCCTCCTCACAAAATCCTATGCTGGTAGAAGCCAAAGGAGTCAGATGGACTGTAACAGGACATAGTTCCTCATGTATATCTTCAGCTACTTGTCCAAATGATTAGTAGTGCTTGAAATCTGCATACCGATACACAAGGCAAAATTTAATTTCCAAAACACAGGCCTTGAGGAGTCCTTTCCTGGCACTCAGCTCTTTCTCCATACAGACATGGGTGTCGTACGTGTCCTAGGTCATGTCTCCCTATTTCATGCCACAAAATCCTGGATACCTTGGCTCATCTCCAGCACCAGTCTTCTCCATGTAGGCAGTGGGCTCTCTCCAGAGATTTGGTGTCTCTGTGGGGTGATACTGCAGCCATGAGTAGCAGTTGCTTCTGGGAACACAGCCCAGCCATGTCAGGTAGCTCTGGAGGTGAGACCCAGCCTCCTTGGAAGGCCATGCTTGCCTGGCTACACAGCCTTGCCTCATGCTGCCTTCAAAATGTTGGTTGCACACCAGGCAGCCATGCCAGAGTCCCAGCTACCCTTGACCAGTTGCACTTCCCCACCAAGGGCACTGGGAACAGGGGCCAGGCAGAGCAGGGTGGCTTTCAATGCTCACCAATTATCTCTGCGCTGTTCTGTCTGTGAACTGATTACACAGGGGCTCTTCAAACTAGTTTCCAGCATGTCTGTGTTGCACCTCACAAGACAATCAAAACCAAAGCATCATCATTACAATCAATATTAACAAAACAAATAATTTAAAAATCCCCAGACACTTAGCAATACTGTAGATAGAGTTGTGAAGTTCTAAGGGCAAAGGTAAATTGTTTCAGACAAAATCATTTAAAAACAATGGCAATGCAGTTACAATGATATTTAAAAACAAGAACAGAAACAAAAAACCTATGACTTTATTTTTGAAAACCTCAAATATGGCTTTGCCATGGGTTACAATTTTGCCTTGGGGTGAGCTTCCTGTTACAAAATTTTCCAATCTTTTTTTCTCAAGTCCAGTAGTTCATTCTGGTATGTGTTTTCTGTTTTCCTTACCATGACTTCATGTCTGCATGTTGCTGAGGAAAATAACCAATATTAACAATATTTTCATGCCCCTAGTTTTGCAGATCAGAAATTACTTCCACTAAACATAAAACGTGTCTGCCATTGTACACTACCAATGAACTATGGTCTGTCTGATCCCTCAGGATCAAAGGACTTACAATACTTCTTTGAGTTTGTGTAACGTCTAATCTACCTCTTGGGAATATCAAGGAGCCAGGAGTGGGTGAGACATTTGTTTCTCCATCATCAAATCAAGTTCATGTAATGACTGTCTGGATATTTTTAGAGAGATCAGTATATAAACAATTAATTATGTTTAGCACTCAGATGCACAGTGATGTGATGAGTGATGCATGCGATCTCCAATATTTGACATTAGAAATCAAATTGATTTAAGTTCTTGGTTATTATACATGAGTGAGTCATTGACAAGTTAATTAATCTAGCCCAAAGTTTCACAAAGTTTGTTTTTGTTTCCTTTCTATCACAAACACTGGACAAAGTTACTTGAAGGTGTTTTCACTGAAGTCATTAAAGCTTTTTGCAGCATAGTTTTGTGATGACAAAGACCTGCAGTCAAGAAACACTGACATTACAGTCTGCCGTCATTCTTCTTTACCGTCTTTGCTGTAGGCCTGGTCGAAGCAGCTCCTAAAAATGATAGCAGTTGTTGTTACAGAAGTCAGTGACATATCCCACAGGGAACTGCCTAGGAAAACTCTCTCCCTGATGCTGTTAATATAAATCAATCTGACAATCAATGTCAGAGATGACTGTCAGCCACAAACTACTGCGTAAGGGAAAGAAAGGCTTCTTAGGGGAAAAAAAAGTTGAGATGGAAAATTTAACTAATCTTGATACTATACCTAGAGGACAGTTATTGACAAGTCTAAGGTCAGGCATCTTGAGTAGAAATATTGGGAAAGGCAGCTTTTATTGCTGATGTCAAATCCTGATTTTGTTTCTTTAGGGAATAAACAGATTTTCACAGACAGAATTAAAATTGCATGACAGCTAAAATGTGGAAAGTAGCAAAGTTTTTGTTTATGCTACCATGGGTTATTTGCTGTTCTTATTACAAGTTATACAACAAAATAATGAAGTGGTATTGCTTTATTTATGTTCAGTCATCGAAGAGAAGTGATAGGTGACAGAACAAGGGGAAGTGGCCTCAAAATGCGCCAGGGCAGGTTCAGACTAGATGTTAGGAAAAAGTTCTGTACTGAAAGAGCTGCTGGGGTGTGGCACAGGCTGCCCAGGGAGGTGGTTGAGTCACCATCCATGGATGTATTTAACAGACAGGTAGATGAGGTGCTCGATGATCTTAAAGGTCTTTTCCAATCTAGTCATTCTGTGGTTCAAACTCTCCAGCATGCCTCCCAGCCTTTGTGATTAACAAAGACAATTGCCTTGCTCAAGATTTGTGCAAGCACCTTATCGCCTGTGTTGCAAAATCTTACTCTAAAAAAGTCTATTATGAAACAATTTCCATTAAGAAATATGTTCTCTCTCTTTTCCAAAGAGCACAGGTTGCAACCTTTGTTCTGCACCTTTTGCAGTGTTTCTGCTCCAGGTTTTCACTCTCAGTTGTGATGCTGTATATGGCCAGTGAGCTAGGTAACTTCATAACAGCACAAGTTAGTCTGGTCCTTTGTCTTCTCTCAATACTATGAAAATTAATATTATCCCAAAATAATAAATTCATCTCCTTGATTTGCAATACAGTCAAAGATTTATTGTGAACTTCTGCAGAGATTTGTCCAGATGCAGGACACTGGATATCTCCGAGCAACAAGTCACATAGGGTCAGATAACACAAAGAAGAAAATATGGCATTTTTCACCACATAACTAATAAACATGGTAAAAGTTTAAGCATTGAAACATGCATTTCTATGCCTTTATCTGAAATCAAATCGATGATGCTTATGCATGCTTGTACTTTCAGATTTTGAGTCTGCCTTCTGGGCAGTCATTGCAGAAGACATTGAACACTTTTCTGTGTAAGCCATGAAAGGCAACAGCTGCCTGGTATTCAGAATATAGCAGTGAACAGGACTCTAAGAACCAAGGATCCGTGTGGCAAGTGGTTAGATGTAGTAAATAACCACAGATCCAGAGGCTGCAAGAATCTGCAAGTGTCTGTTTCAAGGGACTGTTCCTGTTTCTTCCTTTCATCTGGGACACACATCTCTAAGCTCTTGTCAGTCCTTTCCTCCTTTATTGCCAAGAGAACAAACCCCATCCTACGGTGCATCAAACACAGGATAATCAGCCCATCAAAAGCAGTCACTGTCCCACTGTACTCAGCCTTCTTGCAGCCTCCCCCACCATTTGAGAAGGCTGTGAAGGTGCTTGAATGTGTCCAGAGAGGACAACAGAGCTGGAAGGAATGTCCAGTGTGGAGTGGCTGAGGGCTCTGGGTTTGTCCAGTTTCGATAGAAGGAGGCTGAGGGATGACCCCATTGCCCTCTGCAGCTTCCTGAATTGTCAGAGTTAGGGTCTTTTACCAAACAGTTGCAGCATCTTTCACAACATTTTCCTGTTATGTGTAAAGATACTTAGTAACGAGGAGCAGAGCTGATGTTGGCTGTCTTTAATATGCTTTTAACTGTGGCATAATTCATTCAGTAAGCCTAGATTTTACTTTCTGACTTCTTTCATACGGTGTTTGACAACTGCATTATTTCTACCATAGGTGATATTGCAAAGTTCCCACATTTTCAAATTTTGAGTTTATTTTCATCTTAAAGATTTTAGAATATCATAAAAATACTTTCCATAACTATTCTTCTTATTTGTTTCAAGGTTAGTTAGACTTTGTTCTACTTTATTACCCCAGAGTCATCTGAACATCCTTCTTGCCAACAGGACAGTGGACAGGACTGGAATCATCAGAAAAGTTTGGGAGATTCACCTCCACTTATGCACTGAAAATGAAGCACAGGTTCAGATTATGCTCTTACTTCAAGTTTGTGAATCTAAAAGTCACCATTGACTGTAAAATGCCTAAGCAGTTTGTACATCACAGCCCAGAGCCCAGTCATCCCTGGGGAAGTCAGGGCTGCCACAGTGCTTTCACCATTAAGCTGTTGGCAAAGAATTTGGAGATGTTTGCCCTCTGTTTTGTACTAGAGAGCTAGAGATGGATTCTGTTGGCATGACCAGGGAACTTCCTCTAATCCCAGATGAATTTTGGGGGTCTTCCTTTGTAGATCTCAACAACTTGAAATAAACCTTCTTCTGACTATATTGATCGAATAGACTGGATGCTCACAATTTTTCGTCGTGGGAAGACCTGACTTCATCATGTCTTGAAAACATGTTTCCTAAAATAGAGGAATTCTTATTAAGTTTCAATCGATTAAAGCTTTGGATTTTTCAAAAGGTTTCAGAAAGTCTAGTGACAAAGGTGATATATCCGGGAAAGATAGGAGCCGGAACACGGAGATGAAATAACCTCAGTAAGGTCTCACAAGGAGACATGTTAATAGATGCAGAGGTTCCTGATGTGCAGCCCTCTGGTCTGATCTCTTGATGACATTGCCTTCATCTTTCTTGACCCAATGTCATTTTCAAAGATCCCTATGAGTTCCTTCTCTTCTAAAATTGAAAAGTGTCATATCCTACAGAAATCAATTAAAATTAAGACAGGAACACAAGAAAAAGCCTTACTAATCCCCAATGTCTTTTTTTTTTTCCACAAGACCCCATGCCCAAAGAGTTTTCCTCAGCCTGTTAATTTTTTAAAAGGAGAAAACTATTCTATTTCTCTGAGCAGTGTAATGCTGTCTGGGCTACTAATGTCAACTACGTATTTTATTAGCAGTCCAGACCTTGTATCAATGGAAAATGAGAGCCTTGTAAACCATTTTTTTCTTAATCTTTTCCTATTTCTGCACAGCATTATGCGTGCATAATATGTTTACTCAGTTCCTATATTTCCACACATGCACCTGACTTGTGGATCTGTGTGGATCCAGGAGTTAGACTTGGTGATCCTTATGGATCCCTTCCATTTCAGGATATTCTGTGATTCTCTCATTCTCTGTTTCTACCTGGACTACTCTTTTCCCACGCTTTTCGTGGCAAGAGGGGTTTTTTACATCCATGTCCATGTGATAACAAGAAGTTCATCCTGTAGCACTCTTTGCCTTGTTGGCATTACATTTTCTCATTTTATTCACCTCTGGTTTTGTATTTCTTACCTGAAATCTTGCATCTGGTACTTTTTAAAAGACTGTTAAATATCTGAAGAGTGAGTTACATGCATCCTTAATATTTTCCACAATTTTATAAAAAATAAATCCCTAAGAAAGTGTGTGTGACATGATTTACATCACTTTACTCCTTTTGAAGCCCAATTTTAGGAGAGTGTTAACTCCTTTAGCCACTAACTTCTTGATAGCTCCTGTTACCTGTGATTTCTGCATGAGAAAAATGCAGCCAATAAAGAAAAGCAACACACTATCATCTGACTTAGTTGTGTAAACACAAGTCACAGGCTTTCACCTGGCCAATACAGATATTGAAGGATCACTAAAGTGATCATTAAAATTATCATTACAAGTAAGCATCACAATTGTGCCTTTAGGTTAAAATTCAAGTTTAAAATATTCTTCCTATCCAATAGGTGATTTCCATGTCTTTTTTATTAATTTAATTCTTGCAAACTACAAATACTACTGAACAGAAAATTAAATACACTTTGCTTTCATTCATCAACACCAAATTCTTCCACACTCTGAGTATCAGCAAGGGAATGACTGTCCTTGCCCCCAGTGCATTTGACACAGTTGTCATTCTGCTGTGCACACATGCACACCCCTTTTATATTTCTTTACCTTTCTTCTTTCCCCATCAACTCTGAGCCCAGTGTCTACTTTTAGCAGTGCTTTTAATGGCTCCTTTGAAGTCTGACACTTCTATTATAAGAGCTAAATTCAGAGCCATTTAACACCCCCTATTTCATTTTCACCTTAAAAAATTGAGTGTTAAATGCAGGAAAGCGCCAGTGAAGGCTGTATCCAGGCCCACCAGGGACTGATTTTATTGATGGCTGCTCTGTGAGGTGTCAGTTCAGTGCTCCATCTCCCTCTTGACCTGGCTGGAGGATGCAGGAGGCAGTCCTGGCTGCATCCATTGCCTTCCCACAGCTCCTGCTGCCCTAGCTACTCTACTGTGCTTTGTCCACTTTGAGAGTAAAAATATTTTCCAGTTAAACTTGTTTCATCCCAGGTGGCCTAATGCTTTTCTTGTGACTCCTTCCCCATCTCAGCATCCTTCCTACTCCTTTCCTTCTTACAGCATCCTTCTGCCTGCAGTGAAACGTCCTCCTCTGAGCAGCCAGGCTCTGCCCATCTGGTGCTGGAGTCAAAACCCAAGGAAAGACTGCTGTGGTCCAACACCTTACAGAAAACAGCTCTTCAGCTGCCAGTTTTTTTTTCTGTGTCCAGTTCCGATATGTGGTGCTTGGGGTTTACCAGTAAATCCTCAGTTTAGAGGGTGAAATTAATGACTATTTGAAATAAATGACTAGTGATAACGCTGCAACTGCCTTATTCAGGAGAGAACAATAATGGGATTGTAAATGCAAAACAGAAGCAATGCAGAAAATACAGAGTGGTCACAAATTTCCTCAGAAAGTGCTATGAGCCAGAACTTTTACTATTACATGAAGGAAGAGGAAAAACTTCACTGAAGAGTCATAAAGATTCTTAAAGCACCAGTAAGTAGCAGGATATCTCTCTGTAGATGCAAGATCTTCTGAAGCCTAGCTCAAAAGAAAGTCTGTTTAGCAAAGATTAGAGATTGCCAGGTAGTAGCTGACGAGGACTGTAGGAGCCATTCCTAAAGAAAATGAACCTTATGTTCCTGAAATTCCAAGTGATAAAGAATCTACCAGAACAGTAATGTGAAATAACTTGCAAGTATCAGTGCAAAGGACTATGCTGTAGTTTTCTCATCCTTTGCCAGGCTCAGAGAGGTTCATTATGCAGTTATAAACACTTCTGTTTTAAGAAATAGTCTTGAACACAGCCTTTAAGGGAAAAAAACACACAAGGAGGTAGAGGAAATCACAGACTGTATTCAGTTCGGTTTCAGCTGGATACACTCTTGCCAACTGAGGGCAAAACATTGTAGGACAATCAGAGAAAAATCATGAGACTGTTTCAGCTACAGAAGCAAGATCAACTCAATCATATCATATCTTTCTAAATCAGGTTTAGGCAAAATGCAACTCTCTTTTGTTAAAAGAAAGATATATTTGGGCAAAACCCTTGATGAGAACATCCTCTATAGAAACCTATTGATTGAGTTCCAGGCTGGAAAAAATGGATTTTATATTGCAAAAAACCATCAGCAAGGTGAAGCTAAAATGCAGCATACATGATATATACGTACCTCCAAAGCATATGGAATCACAGAATGAGAAGTAGAGAGACACGTGCCCTTCAGTTGGCAGAATAAAAACCTTTTGCATGTGGCATGACTTCTAGCTTCATTCAAAACAGAGAGCTACTACTGCACTTTCTCTGAGTTTCTACTGGTATCAGAGAAGGTTTTATGAGATTTGGGGTTTCTGGCTGTGAGGCCATTGCCGACTCCTGTCAAATGAAGGTTATAATTTTGCTAGGGAGACACCACAAAATCATCTATCCCAGCCTGACTGCTGTGGGCATGGGAGGCAGCACTTGAAATCCTTCCCAAACATATCTTGGATGACTTACTTTAGTGAAGTAACATGGAAAAGGTCACATGTCTCTTTCTCCAAGTACCTGTTACCGTTGCATTCCCTTATCATTTCTGCTGGTAGCAGTGTCAGGATTTTCATACAGGCAGAAGGACCAGTTGTATAATGGCAAAGGGTGAAGTGTTGCTGCTCAGTGAAAGCAGAGAGTTAGGAAAAGCAGAAAGGTTTGAAAGAATTTGCTCACATCTCCCCAGCGTATCTCACAGAATCCCAGAATTGTAGGGGTTGGAAGGAACCTCAATAGATCATTGAGTCCAACCCCCCTGCCACTAGAGCAGGTCGCACAGGTAGGCATCCAGACAGGTAGCACAGGTAACATCTCCAACACATGAAGTCTTCTTACTTCTGTGATGGCAGTGGTGAGGGCAGGAGAAGGAGGAAGAAAGACAGAAAACAGGTCTTGAAACTTGAGGAGTTCACCACTCATCTCTGCTGAAGGAGGAAAGCAGAGTGCTTTTCATGTTCTCCCTAGCTTTGTCTCCCTGCATCTTTGAAGGTTGCATGTGTCTCAGTGCTACACACAGTGCAGGGAAGGCTTCTTGGCTTGAGTTAATGGTGTAAGGTGAGTTACATTTTTACTAGACAGCTGCTTGTGACGTAGCAAACAGCAATGTGAAGACCATCCTCCTGAAATCTCATAAGCTTGCTGGGATATTGAGATCAAAATGTTTTCCAAGCCTACAGGAAAGGCACTAGTGAAGTGATGGTGCCAAGAGAGCCTTTGTATTGCTTTAGTGCCATTAACATTACCAGAAACTTAATTAATTACTTACTTAATCCAACATCCTGAAAAAAATCAGCCATGCTGTAGCTTGAGCAATGTTTTTGCTTTTTCCTCTGTATATTCTTTTTGGAAATATTACTCTGATTTTTTAAGAAACTGGTAAAGAGTTTTTTTATGGAATAAGGAACACCTTATGAAAAATATAAGCCGAATAATGTAATCTCAGGATTAAAAATGTGATCAAAGAAATTCTTTGAGTACATCAGATGATGCACAGGAAAGAGAGAGCGTCGGGCATCCTCTTCCATATTGTATGAGCCCATGCAGGGGAAGATAATTCCCTTTGGCATTAAGAGGGCAGGAAGGACTCCTATGAGTACCTTAGCAGCTGTGCTAGGGAAAAAACAAGAAGCCACGTGAATACCACACTCAGAGGCACACCACAGTGATAAGTGTGAATTCCCTTACCTGCTCTGTCTTGCTCTGAATCAGTAAGGTGGGTGCTATGCCAAGGTCAGGCCCCGCTAGCTCTTACAACCAATTATTCAGAGTCTTTCTGAGGGATGCTTATGGATTACCCATGATGCAATCCCTCTCTGGCAGCAGAGCCTTGGGAAAAGCAATTCAGTACTTAAGTCCTCTGCAGTAGCCCAGGGCTCGCCTAAACCTGTGGCTACCCTGACTTCCAAAGATCTCTTCAACGACTTTCATGCTTTTGACTAACTTGCCCTGGACAGCTAACACTTTAAATGCATTTCTACATCTAAATTTAGATTCAAGGTCTAAAATGAAATAACAGATTTGCTGGTTTATATTTTGGCAGGTAATACTGGCTGTGTTAAGCTCTGGCTGGACTCCCCCATCATCTTCTGATTTATTATTTAACTCTGAATCACTTAGCCTCAGAAACTTTAGCCTCTGATGGAGACAGCATGCTGACAAACACTGCTTTAAATTTGGATATCTAGTTACTTCTAGAGGACATGAAATGAGTAACTGCCTTCAGAAACTGGCTTTATAGTAGCCCATGTGTAAGAGTTTCTGGCAGTCTGTCTGATCCTCCCATGTTCTACAACACCATACAGAAAGAGCAATGGTCTTTCCAGTAAACAATGGGCACTACTTTCTTTCCAATCAATTACCCTTTTTATTTTGACTCTGTCACATAAATTAAATACGAATATAATAAACTAACATAGAATAAGGAAGTCAAGATACAAGTTTGCTTTTTTAATTTGCTATTTTTAATGATCAGCTGGATGCCTTATTATTCCTATATTATGGATTAAGGGAAACAAGGTTGGTTTTCTTTGCTTGGTTGACTGTTTTATATAAGTTTGAAGTTACTTCTTGGAGCCAACTGTGTCTGATTAAGATTGTTGAGTAACCGTAGCATCCAAATACATTTAGATAATAGGATGTGTGCATGGCTTTGTAAATAATGATGTCAAGTTGTCAGAGAAGACATCATAACCCCTCGAACTGCAATATTTTCCTTTCTCAATGTCCTGATTTATGTTTTGCCTCAACACTGTTATTAAATTCATATGAACTTGAATGGTGTTTCAATTTGATGAAAACCTAAATCATAAATGAATCTATGAAGCTGGAAAGAAATTATATTGTGTAAGTATCATGTTTGAGACATTGAAATAAGGTAATTGGAACCCCCTCTCAAATGAGACAGGATTATTGAGAAATGTTTGGTACTATTTGTAATACATACTAACATGAAAAGACTCTGGATCAGGTCTTTCTTCATATGGTTTTTGAACTTGCCATGGTGCCCTTCCTTGGATTCCACATAATGTGTTTTGGGTCCTCCCAAGGAAAGAAAATTCCACACTTGTGCTCATCATTATATGGACTATGATTCTATGAAAACAGCTAAAAAAGAATGGATTTGATACTGTGAGACTGCATTTATTGGTAGAATTGTTATAAAATAGGGAGAAATGTCCCCAGATTTGTTTATGATATAAGTGATTATTTCTCCTCTGTGTGTGGTTCTGATGTGTTCATGGAGGGATGAACCGGATGAACCCAGAACCGGGGCTGCAGGTCTCTGTTAGATCCTGCAGAACAGATGGGTCAGCAGCTGAGGGTAGTATGTGGACCGGGGTGCACAAGCAGGCTGGCAGCTGGTGCTCTGCCAGAGAGACAGGGGAGATTGACTCCAGCACATTTACAGCTATCTGGCCAATGCAAAAGTCCCTTTGGAAGGTGAAGTTCAGACAGAAATCACTAATTCAGAAGCAGACAGTAATTCAGCAGCATATGTTTTCCTGCTGATTACATCAGGTTTTCCAGCAATACCCATAATAATACTGGCAGCAACAGTGAATCTCAAAGGAAGGTCAGTCATACCCAACCCCTGTCCAGCCCTGCTCTGGTATTTCCCTCAGTCGTTTTTCTTCTTGTCTATTTTTCACTCAAAGATATTTTTCAAGGTACCTCCTTTAACCTCCTAACAGTTGAGGAGCTGCCAGTCTCAGTCTGCATCCCCATGTCCAAAAGAGCCTCACCATCAACTGCTTCCTGGGCTGGCCTCCTTGGCTACTTACTGCTCCTCCCACAATTCCCTCTCCCTATGCTGCCCACCATCTCATCCTTTAAAAAGAAAGTATTTTCACCTTCACTGAAACCTCCTTGATGCCTTTGCACTTGCCTGATTGCTAAAGCCATTCTCCTAAACAGTATTTCTCCCCTTGTGCTCGGATGGTCCTTACCGCCTCTTGAAACAGCAGGTCACAGAGTACAGAGCTGCAAGTGCAGGCACAAGGATGTTACAAGCGGAGAATCACGACTGTCTCCAAAGGCCACGACATCATTTGACCCTCTGACATCACTGCAAACCCATTACCATTGAAGTGCTGAAGGGATCTGTTCCCATCAGCCTTGACACAGGCTCCCAGGGGAAACACTGAGCACAGACGCAGCAGAAACCTGCTGGAGATAGTAACACCTGTTTCTGAGCTGGTCTAGAAAGCTCTGCAGCTGCTTGGGGAGAGGCTGCTTTACATCTGACAAGAGTGAGAAGAGATCATGCTTTGTGCCTGTCACACTTTGTGCATTTCCACACCTCAAGATAGCAGCAAGGAAACGAGGGTCTCAATTATGGGTGGCTTGGAAAGGGGTGTGAGCGTTTTCCTCAAATAACAACAGCACAGATGNTTCCCACACCACCCGACATCAATCAAGCCCCTATAAAAGGGGCTGGTGGGGCAGATGTAGGGATTGGTTGGTTGCATGGCCCTTATGGTCTCTGGCAGTTTCTTGTCAGTCAGTAAAGTGCTTATCAGTAAACTGCTTTTTATTCCAACACGTGGGACTTGGTCTGTTTTCTTTTCCCATGAGGAGGAGTGAGTGGCTGGTGGTGCTCAGACTCTGCCTGGGACAGAACCACAACACGTATACAGGGAGACTGCCATTTCCCAACTTTCCTTTCTCTGCTGAAAGGCAGTGCCAGAAATCATGGACTGCTAATCTGCAGAGTCTGATGAAATGGATTAAAAATAAAAATTATGCAATTAGGAAGACAAGCAGATAGGCAGATGTATGCATATGTGCAGGTATAATCTTGAGCAGCGTGTAACAGCTCAGATGTTACTCTTAATTTCTGGTAAACAATGTGTTGATATGAAAATGGCAGTTTTTTGGGAGGGTTGGAGGGGAAAGAGACTCCTTAAGTGACAAATATAGGGTAAGTGGAACTGTTGTGAGGTGCTGAGCACCCCAAGCTCCAGCATCAACAATGCATGCTGAGATACATCAGCCTCTATTATGGGCCTGAAGACCTCTGTGTGCTGCTTTACAGGCATCAGCAATACTGATCACAGGCTGATCTGTCTGCAAAAGAAATGGGAGCTCCCTCTTGCCTTTTGTCTCCACCAGGAGCACAGGGGACGTCTGACATGGGAAGAGTGACCTCCTGTGAGACTGGGGTGGCTCATGTAGACAGTACCTGGCTACCAGGGACACCTACAACAGCACGTCTGGGCATGATGGGAACAAGGCTGCCTGTTGGTGTAGGTCACTGAGCAAGGGAGCCTCATCTGAGAGCTGTGTCCCTCCACTGTGGCAGCTCCCCCTCCCCAGTGAGCCCCTGACTGAGCTGCTGGTATAGGCCAAGGCTATTCCTGCCATTTGACAGCACCGTGAGAGCAGCATGGCCTTGGGCTTGTGTAAAGTGCAGGTTGTACAACATGGCAATACCACAGTTGGTGGATCCACACCACGATGTAGCCAGTTCTGCCCATGTGTATGCGTCCTAAAGACAAGAAAACCAGGTACTTTCAGTAAATCATTTTTAGTTTCTAATGAAATGCAGCAAGTTTTTAAAATTTTTTAATCGACTGAACGTTGTCTGTGATACATAATTTCATTCACTTGAGTAAACCCAAATTCTCCAGCAGCAAAACTCCAGGTAATACCAGCATGGGCCCTGACACTGTGTGTGGAGATGAAACATTATGGCCAAGAGTGGTGCAAATAAGGGTGGTAAAGTCATGCTACATGTACTCCTGTTAAATCATGGAAATCAACCAACTGTGCAAAGCTATCTTGCATGGACTAGATTTTGCCCTCTGTTTTCTCTGAATCTTAAAGGTCTGTGCTCTCTAGCACCTCCTAAAATAAGGTTGACTGGCAGTATCAAATACATTGTTTACACAGGCAAATGGTACTTGATTTTAAACTTATTCTAAGGGAAGATAGATACCTACAGATACTAATTGATTGCTTGCAAGGGTTTCTTTTTATGGATGTTCATCATGTATAAATCTCATATGGATGTGGACACCATGAGAAGAGGAAACAGTAAGTTAAGTTGAGCAGTTACTTCAGAAATCCTAAAAATTTTCTCTCAGGAAGAAAAAAGAAGCCTGGGGGTAAAGGCATTTTGGGTTCCAAAAAGCTGATGTAGCATAAAATCATCCAGAAGATGCTTTGCTTAGGTCAAACTCTGTGGCACAGAGGATGAAAGCAACCCCAAAATGTGCAACCCCAGGATGGGAGAGGGTGATCTTCTTGCCCCTGCATTTACTGCGCTGCCCCCCTGGGGCTGCTGGGAGGGAACAGCCACCCTCCTGCCACCTCAGACACTCATCCTGCATGGTCCCCGTGGTACAAGGTCCTGTTGGGTCCATGCTCTGCCTGTTTGAAGGCCCCACAAAGGGCATTTTTTCTTGCTTGCTTATTTAAGGCCAGATTTGTGTGCCGCAGCACCCCCATGGGGGCCATGTGTGTAAGCCCTTTCCCACAGCCCATGAGTGTCTCAGTCCTTAAGTATTGACACCCCCACCTCCGCCCCAGATCCTGTAGTAGGGAATTACTCGTCTCCCCTCCAAGCGGATGCACAGAAAGTCTAGATAGGGGAAATGAGGGCCTCTGACTTCAAGGATGGAATTTAACCTGGTCTCTGTAGACTACAGACCAGTGAAACCTGTACATACTCACGCCCAACATTGTAACCTAGGCTCTCAAGGATGGCCCCTCCACCCCAGCACCCCACATTTGTCAGCATCAGCATCTGATGCAGTGAATAGAAACTGTTCTTTTCTGTCTCAACATCCTCAGGTTTGGATCTGCATGAATTTAAGAGAGAAAAAGTTTCATTTCATAGTGTTTATGCCTCCTGTCATTACTTGTTGTAAAAAAAACCCAAAAAACAAAAAACCCTGTGGTTTATATTGCTATGTGGAAGTCTACATGTTTTTCACAAGAGAAGAAAGTATCTT
Source organism: Heliornis fulica (assembly GCA_013399135.1). Classification (NCBI taxonomy): domain Eukaryota; kingdom Metazoa; phylum Chordata; class Aves; order Gruiformes; family Heliornithidae; genus Heliornis; species Heliornis fulica. The sequence continues at coordinate 78,584 of VXBZ01002750.1, forward strand.
TCACAGTATGGCAAAAAGCAATCTTTTCCCTGGAGACTCATACTGAGCTCACAAAAAAAAAACAACTATCTGTGAGGAAAGCCAGCTTGCTTATCCACTCTTTATCTTCAAGCAGCTTGCAGCCTTCAGCATATTCTTTCTCCATCAGAAACTTTAGCACTGGTTTTCTTAGTTTCCAGACCTTCCAAGGGTTTCTTTGCTTTGACAGTCAACAAGCACTGTGAAGATGCGCTCTCTCTTCCCCAGCTTGTCATTTTTAAAAATCTCTCTGAAATGAAATGTCTTCTCACAGGCTTTGTTGATACAGCAGAGAGCAGTATTTAAAACATTTGTGAAACTCACTTGCTTGGCACAAGGATTCTCTTGGATATTGCAAGAGTACTGCTCTGTTTTGGGTTTAAAACATTTCCAACAAAGCAACTGAATCATTTTTTTTACCAATGACACCAGGTATCCCATCTGTGCAAATCCCATCTGTCTAATTTAGATCAATCAAGTTACAGCTTGCTGGCTGTCATGCCTTTGAGAGATTTTCCATGTCTTTCAAACATGTCAGAGCCTGTGGTCAGGGTACCAAGCAATGGGAGACCCAACAGCTCTTCTATCATACCAGGGTTTTCAGTTTCACACTGAAGAAGAAGCAGAGCTGCACTCAAGAGCACCACAGTTGTTATAAATTATGAACAGTGCTTATCTGCAGCCAGGAGATCTTGTGCTGACAGACTACTCAACATCATATTACTGGTATATGTGTTAATCCCAGTCATTTACCAGGCTTGTGGGAATAGGAACTAAGGAGCACTAAAACTGGGAGATTCTACTTAACTGCTCGAAAATTTAATCACCTGCAAAAATACTCCCTCTTTTGTGGTAATAAAATGTCCATCATATGCAATACCTACATGCGGTGTTTCTAAGATATTTTATCAGTAGAGCCTTTTTCGTTCTCTTTATCTAGACTTAGGTCAGGCAAACCCCTGCCTGGTTTCTGCTGGACTCCTTGTGCCATGATGCCTTCTGCCTGCTGAGCTACAGATATGATGATTCCACCAGTGCCATTCTTCTCACCTGTCCTCCTTGGTAGCCTGCCTTGTGTGTGTCAGCCCTTCGCTTCAGCATCAGTAAGTGTCCCTCAGTGACAGCCATGTGACAGAGCTGCCTGTTATTTTTGTTTCAGCTTCTAGACAATTTAATTCTTTTATACTCAATAACCTAAAACTGTTCTCCACTCCTCAGAAACTCCTGGAGCACCACCTTAATGCAGAGCCCTTCAGGTCTAAATACTAGCAGCATATCAACTGATACCCATCAAATATTTTCCATAATTTGATAATATTTTGACTCTGTTGCCCTCAAGCACTTTGTAGTAAACTATGTTGGGAATTGTCTGTCAGTTTCTCCCACAGCTTCTGTCAGACTGTGCTATGGGACTGCAGATATGTTCTGGAAGGAAAGCCTATCAGAAGTAGCAGCACAACATATCCCTAACCTTGAAGAAAATATAGATCCCTACCCTGAAAAGGTATGTCTCTAGATAGAGAGTTTGCAACCAGTTTTCGTGTTGCAAGTCTGTATATTTCCTGGGGGACAAAAACTCCCATTTAGAAATTTTACTCAACAAATTTTAACTAAATGACATTTGACCAAGTATTTTAATATAGGATAAATAACTGTTAATATCATTCGCTTACAGTTTTGGTCATCAATTCAAAGATGATTGTTGCGATTACCTTTTGGTACCAAGCAAGTGAAGAAGAGCATCAGTTTCAGAAGTGTATCTTTTTTCAACAAGTGAGGCAGTTTTGTACTTTATTTTGAAATTGAAAACTCCAATTCATAGCAGTAGCTAGACTTGAATAACATCAGTATAGGCACAACCAGCTCTGGCTGGAACTACTACTTACTGTTATTTTTTTCTTTCTCCCAAATAGGTGGAAGGCTTTTGCGTCAAAGCAATTTGCAGCATTTAATATTTTTATACGACTTGTTTTTTCTTAGCTGACACATTGCAATCAAAATTGTTGTCCTCCACAAACAGGTTTTGTATCTCTTTGCTGTGTCTTTGCTGATGTCAGGGAAATACTGACAATCCACAGCCTTTCCCTCATCCACCAGGCAGGTCACCTGGTCATAGATGGAGAGCAGGTTGGTCAAGCAGGACCTGCCTTTCATGAACACCAGCTGACTGGGCCTGATTCTTGGTTGTCCTGCACAGGCCTGGTGAGCACACTCAAGACAAACTGCCCCATGATCTTCCTCGGTACTGAGGTCAGGCTGAACAGGCCTGTAGTTCCCTGGATGCTCCTTCCGGCCCTTTCCTTTTACTTCTCTTGACGATCAGTTCATTATTCAGACTAAAGGTTGTCTAGTGTCATAAATGTATGTATGAAGGATATTTTTTTCTGATATGACAGAGCTGTCTTTGAAACACCATTGCATTTAAAGTCTGGAATTTGTTTGTGACACAGTATGAGAGCAGCTATCCCTCTGGTTAAGCCAGGCTGTGTTTTCAGAGCAGCATAAGCCAAGTCTCCTGCCCACTGGCCCAGACAGATTGGCGTGACAGATCTTTGCATTTATGGACATGGCTGAGAAAACAGGCTGAGAGTCACACAGGTGACTTTGCTAGTCAAGACAACATTTTCACAATATGGTTCAAAGTAATTTTCAGTTTGGCTACCAAAGCAATTCCCACATTTTTTTGCGACTAATGCTTCCTGAAGGGTGTTTCATTTACTCCAGGAGGACAGTGAAGCTCCTTTATGCTTGCACAGAGCAAACATATGAAGGTGTATGTCACACCTGTGCTCAACTTGTGTGTGTTTGGAGGCCTCTGCCTCAGTCCTACTCCTTGCTGATGGTCCTTGATAAGAGGGGACCAGACTAGCACATCTGATAACGAGTATCTGTCAAATGGAGATTTCACACATGCAGGCAAATCAGTACTTGGAAAAATACCTGTAGACTCCAAGGAAAGCAGAAGTCTCTATGGCACTGTGCATATCTCATGTATTAGGGCTGAATACCAAAACACACAGTTTTGACACCAAATTATGTGTCTTCCCCATAGGGTAACTATAGCAAGAACCCCTGTTTTCACGTCTCTAACATAAACAGAAGAGGAAGAGGGTTTAAGTGTGGCAGATGAAACCAAAACATTCATCAATGACTTTCCTGAGTCATTGGCTTGAAGGGCAGGTCCTTTCCTCCAGCTTCACTGGAGCAATTTATTTTTTAGGCTTTTTTTCATATAATCACAGAATCCCTGACTGGTCTATATTGGAAAGGACCTCAAAAACCATCTAGTTCCAACCCCCCTGCCATGGGCAGGGACACTCCCCACTGGACTAGGTTGCCCAGAGCCCCATCCAACCTTATCTTGAACACTCCCAGGGAGGAGGCATCCACAAGCTCTCTGGGAAACCTGTTCCTAATATTTAATCTAAATCTACCTTCATTTTTAAGCCATTACCCCATGTCCTATCACTCTTATAAAAAGTGTCTCTCCAGCTTTCTTTGTGTCCCACCAAAATGAAGCTGTGCTTCATTCCTCTCCTCAGGAGTCTCTAGTCTCTGGTCCTTGCTTCTCTCCCTTCATGTCTGTTCCCTTTTGCAGCCCAGCACACCCTGGTAGGACACACACTGCTGCTCTTAGAGTGGCACCATCTCTGGAGGCTACCAACTGCTCCAGTGAACAACAGTCACATAAAACAGCATTGGCATGCTACTTCACCTCTTGGCTACAGGTTTGTTTTATTAAAAAAAAAAAAAAAAGCCATGATTTTACAAAACATGCTGGAAATAAGCCAACGAAACCAAAATTACAGTCCATCACAAATATTTTGCTCTGTTTCTGTAATTAGGTTTTTATGGAGTTACTGGATCCAGCGGTTGAAGCTCCACTGGCCATGCAGGAGTGTGGCTCAGGCACTCTGGTTGCTGATCAGACTGCCCCCTTCAAGGCCATGGTGAAAGCTGGCTTGATTCAAACTCTTTGAAACAAGGAATCTGTAACTCTATAGACCACAGACTTCAGGCAAAGAATGTGTTTTGGGTCTCCTTTTCTCACAAGGTCTAGAAGAGATATCTTTGGGTATTTTATTATTTTTACTAGGAGAAGGAACCATTGCTGGGTTGAGCACACTTTCATTGGTCACTCTTACTATATGAGAAACTTTCTTTTTATATATATATATATTTCAGGGTTGTTTAAAATTATGTTTCCCAGTTTGGTTTCAGGCCACAGATCCCCTGCCAAAGCCCAACACACATAAAAGCAACGCTCGGTTGGAGTAGCGCTGGTATAACTAGAAGCAGGATGGATGGACTCACAGGAATGATACAAAATACAAGATGGCCAACACAGTGTCCTTTTGGGGAAAAACTTCCCATGCTGCCAGACCACCTCTGGTACCGCCCCAAAAAGCATCCAGCTTAGCTGTGCTTGGTCTTGTGAGTGCCTGGATATCAGCCATCTCCATGTTCTGGGCCAGGGAGGAAAGGTGCTTGTGCGTGAAGCAGACACTACCTCCAGCTGAGAAAGATCTGCAGCAACAGAAAGAAAAGTACTGATCAGAGCAGATGAAGTTGGAAGACTTGCAAGGACATCACTGAAGAACATAGGATTGCAAGAATCTGATATGCTGATGGAAATGATAACAAATAGGAAATGTTTCACTTCAGATTTGAGATAACTGTAATTTCATTTAGTATCAGTGCTTCCTGAAGTCTTTCTCTGGAGATACTCTAGACCTGTCTGGATGCCTACCTGTGTGACCTAGGGAAAGGTTTCATTCCTCCAGACAGGTCCCTGCAGCCTGCCCTCAGGAAGGAGGATACACTGTAGGCATCTTTCAAACACCTAGCCTAAAAAGTCTAGTGCTACAAATTGAATTAGCAACTTATTTTAAGAGGCTTATCTGTCCACCTCTCCTATTCCTGATGATTCATGAGCAGTAACCTAATGCAGAAGACAAGAATGCCTCATTAGGAAAAGACTGTGATCCTGTTTTGCTAAAGCATGACTCGGATCTAGAAAACTCTACCCAAAATAACAGATGCTTTGGTAAGCAGATGCACGGCTCCCTGAGTTCCAGCAGTGGGAACGCTTAAAAAGTGAATTTTGGAAATTTAATGCCTTCTGGTAGAGTGCATTGTAACCTAGTCATGATGTTTTCACCCAAGAAATAGCATCTAATGCAGCTGGAAGATGAATGTATTTTCCCTTTATTCTTTGTAAGTTCAGATGAACTCAAAAAGGGAAGTTTAGAGGACCTGAACCACAAGGATCTAACCACAGCATTGATCACTGCTGTGTGTGGAAAAGAAATCTGGCCACCATTCAAACAGCAGAGATAAAGTCTAGAATACTGACTCACCAACACATAAAAGCTCATTTGACTTAACATTCTTAATTCTGCTTGCCAAATATAAAATGGAGCCAATCTGCAAGACTTCCTAGAGTGATGGAGAGCGGAGAACTGAGAATGGATTTGCTGAGGAACATAATCATCCAGCAAGAGCCAAACTGGAAGGCTTCACTTCAGCCAGGTGTTTCTTGGAATGGCTGGATCTGCTCATGTTACACTGCCTTGTTCCTACAAATCTTGTGTGTTGGTTCTGTGCTGATGGATCAGTATATGACAGTACAGTTTGGATGCTGAGATTTGGAAATCAGCCTTGGATAATAAAGTGGGGATGATAAAGGCCAAATGGGAGGGAAAGAAAATCTTGTTCTTAGTCCCAGCTGACTCACTGCTGTCTTCCTCTGCTCCAGCATGCTTGGAAGATTTTTGATTATATGACTTTCCAATTCCACATTTCTACTGATAAATTATCTACAGCCCAGAAAATAGAAGATACAAGGCCCTCCCTCCCCTGGTAGAACAAATTGTAAGGCAAGAATACTTGCACACTCTCAGAGGCACTAGGATGCTGCTACGTCAAAGCAACGAGCGCATGTGAAGATGATGTAAATTGTTCTATATTTATGCAGTCTAGTTAAAAACAACAGCAGCAGACCTTGAAAAAAATTCTCTTTGACTTGACCTTCTTTTAGAGTAGAGTCTACAGAATCTGAAGGATGTTGATGGAAAAATCAACCTTTTAAAATGTTCCTGAAGATTTGAACTCTATTTCTTAAAGTACTGTGGAAGTACTATACAAGATAAAACTAAAACAGAATTATTATGTATTATGTTGAAATCAGACTGCAATGTAACTCACTTGGAAAGTTCTTTGGAAGTAGAGCATGTCACGAAACAGTAAGTGCTTTTTAATTGTGTGCAACTTCCCACTGCTCTTGTCATCTGAGCAACACATACAGCAAATACCCTTGTTTCGACACCGTGAGAAGTACTCATCGAAAGTTTTTGCTGTCATTCATATAAAAAATTGAAAGCCTGCAACACATGCCAAAACACATGAGTATCACCTGAAATGCAGCCTAGGTCATGTTGCGTACCGCAGTTTCTCAGCTTTGTGGAACAGTAACTCAACTATGGTTGAGTGCAGAAGCACATGAGAAGACACATCCTCCTGTGTTCCAGAGCACCAGCTTGTTATCTTCTCAGACTCATCCAAAATGATGGTCAGGGAGAGAAATTTCTTCTAAGTTATAAATGGTTTGGGTTTGTTTTTTTTTTTTTTGTTTTAATCACAGAGAAGATAGCTGCTATCTTTTATACCAATTTTACACGGCTCTGTCAGTAGATTTAAAATAAGTAAATCTACCTGGTCTAGAAGCTGGCAAACTCTTTTGATGCAGAATTTCACATCACTTTTCTGGTTTCTTTTGGTTATAAACAGATCACTGCAATTATAGCTGGAGTTCTAAATATGATCATTTTAGACCTTGGTAATCTCTGTGTTTAATAGATATAGGCTCAACCTATATAGTCACGGGACTTATTATAGGATAAACCTATGAAAGGACAGTACAGTGGATAGTGCTGAAGACAAACAGGGACAAAGTTAAAAAGACATTACACAATGAGCACATTTATTTTGGTCACTGGAACAGGCTCCCTAGGGAACACCAAGTGCACCAGAGTTCAAGAAGCTTCTGGGTGCTGTTCTTAATCGTATGGTTTAGCTCTGTTTGTGTTGGTTTTGCAGGGCGGCTTCTTTAAGAAGCAGCTAGAAGCTTCTTTGAGGTCCAACAAAGCAAATCCCAGCTGGGCTCCCAAGGCCAAACTCCCAAACCCTGTTACGGACAAGGCTGGTCAGGACAATCAGCGCTGGTCACAGCACCTCTGGGAATCACATTTTAGAGATAGAAGAATGCAAACAGCTGCATTTTGCCACCAGAGAAGGGAGTGAGAAGATGTTGGAAACTTTGCAGACGCCAAGGTCAGTGAAGGGGGGGAGGAAGTGCTGGGAGAAGATTCCCTGTGGCCTGTGGAGAATACCTGTGAAGCAGGTGTGTCCCCACAGCCCATGGAGGACAAAGAGACCCCACTTGTAGCCTGTGGAGAGGCATCTGGGCCATGCAGGAGCCCACCATGGTGCAGGTGGAGGAATAGGGAAGAATCAGTGACCTACATTGGAGCAAGGTCCTGGCAGCACCTGCAGCCCATGGAGGGGCAGGGGGTGGTGTTATAAAAGCTGGTTTGTATTTCTCACTATCCAACTCTGGTTTCTCTGTGTGTGTAGTGTAATAAATTTGAGAGTTTTCTTGCCTTTCTTCTGTGTTGAGTCTGTTTTGCCCATGACACTGATTGCGGAATGATCTCTCCCTGTCCTTATCTCGACTCCAAAGCCTTCCAACATGTATTCTCTCCCCTGTCCTGCTATGAGGGGAGTGATAGAGACTGAGAATCCATGTTTATACATCCTTTTTTTTTTTTCAGAACAATGCCCATCAGTCTGTGAACTCAAGAAGAATAGAATGCTACTTTCCTTTAAAAAGAACAACAAAATCTTTTTGTGACTCATCGCCATCATCTACAAGATTAAATTCTCGGGGAAAAAAAGAGTAAGATAAAGGAAAATATGGTAAATGTTACTCATATACAAGAAAATAAACTTCAGGGCATGGGAATTATAGTGATTTAGGTGCCAGTAGGTTAAGCATCAATTTCTAAGTGTTAGTTGTACCAGATTAATGAAGGAACTTTGGTGTTTGCCCAGATTTGCTTTTCCTTTCAGCAATTTATCAATAGTAGCATTCTAGAACATAAAAGCTTAACAAATTCTGTTGGCGCTTCTTCTTCACACTACTGTTGTCATCTCTATTTATTGAAATTATGTTCCTCATTTCTGACATTTTCCCTGGGGCTTGAAGAGCAGGTGTTCACATACAGCTCCAAGCTGTCAAAAATGAAACTGGCACTGATTTTAACAGATAGAGGGCTGAGGAGATACAAGAAAGTTGTAATTTTGAATAATTAAAACACCACACAGGATTTTCAAAGACTACATCTTCATTACCCAAAGGATATCTTAATTCACATTTCATCATAAACACAGAATGGGATGGTGGCCATGGTGGGACTGATACTGGAGACTGGGATTTGAGTTGTCTTGTCCGAAGCATTCCTTTGCAAATCTAAGGAAACCAAATAGGTTTGGGTTCAGAGCCAATCAAGATTGATTTTGTTCTGTCTCTTGGGGCCATAATTAGGGGAACACTTGCTTTAGACAGACCACTTACCCAGCCTGCTGTGGGAAGGACACATCAATATGGAGTAATACTCCATTATGCACTCCTGGGTTGCTGGGTAGAACAGGTATGTGGGATGTATCTTTATCACCCTGTTTCTCATCAAGTAGCAACAACAGCTTTTTACTACTTTACAGTGTATGTGTCATGAGATCAAGTAACATGAGTAGACATAAGCCATTATTTATAGTTGAATCTGTAACGGAAACCATTTATGATTTATACACAGGAACCAATTACTTTATTATTGGGGGGTTGGACTAGATGTTCTTTTGAAGTCCCTTCCACCTCCTAACGTTCTGTGAATCCGTGTGATTCTATTCACCTATCTGTTCCTTCCAGAAAGGTCCAATAGGCCACGACTTCTGCCCCTCTGACAAGTTTGTGTAGATGTATTTATTTCAGGAGCAAGGTCTGATCAAGATTAAAGAAAAAGGAGGCACAGTGACTTCATGCTTTCAAAAAATGTGAGAAAAAATATTTCTTGAATATTTTTGAGGAAATCACCGCTGCTTGCTGGCAGAATCACTATTGAGGGCTGGTATGGCTCGTGGGATAATCAAGATGAATGAAACACATTACCATTCTTCTAACACGGTATTTTTAACAGGAAGCAAAACCTCCAAAAATAGTTTGTGAAAAACCCCAAGTGGCAGCAAGATACTGAACACTTTCTTCTGCTGACCAATGAAAACAAGATATAAACAAAAAGAAGTTGGAGAATTTTTTCTATTTTCAAGTTTTCCTACTTCTCATCCAGCGCCAATACAGCACTCTGAGATACAAAGGGAATTAAAACAGAACAGTTGAGATGTTACTAACAGATCAAGAGACTCTCAGCTGTTGTAAGGAGGAACGTAGCAGTCCCTTGGGAGGGTTACTGCTGTATTTTGGGCTATGGTGAACAACGGCTACAGGTGACTACATGAGGCTATGATGACTGGCAGCTGATAAACTGCTGAAGCTTTGTTGGCTTTTTTTTCCTTCATGAAGTTTGGACTTTGTGATTAACTCTAGCAATACCATCAGAATGAATTGTCTACTGCAATCTAAAAAAGAAGTGCTGTTAGCCATGATCAAACAGCAATGATTGAGCACTCTTCAGCTGTTAGCCCAGTGCTTCTTCCAGTGTTTAGGAAGCGATTTAGAGTGCACCAAGCAGGTAGCCTGTTCCTTCATTCGCAAGACTGGTGTGAACCAGGAGCTGAGATACCTGTTGGTAAAAATCTGGCAAGGTACTGATGCTGAACCGAGCCCAAGGAACAGGCTAACTGAAAAGCACCGTTAGCTGGAGAGATTAGCTTAGAATTAATCTCCTTTCTCAACACACGTGCAATAGAAATGTAGCAACTGCCACAGTACCCAGTCAATCATCCCTCAGCGAGCCATTTTCCAGGGAACAATAAGCCCTGCACTTCAGAAACCAACTTAAGCTGTCTTCTCAGCTCAGAAAAGACCACTCGAACTAATTAACTCTTCCTGAATTAATACACATATTCCGTAAATAGAGACATTTTTGTGTCTCAGACACACCACCCTATGGATGTGCCATAGGATCTACACCAGTGAATTCTTACCACCACCTCTGATGTGTTTTACAGAACTGTGTTCAAGCAATTTTCAAATTTCTTCTATTATTCTGGCTGAATGTCCACTTTGACAATAAAGCCATAAAAAAACGCACCAAAACAACACTGTCCTTTTACTAACAGAACAGAACAGCATTATACCCGTGAATGCAGCATTAACAGAACAGCTTTTGTACCCTTACGCTGCCAGTCCAACTAGACAGAAAGGACAAGAATCCCCATGACAGTGCAGTGACTTCAACTGCTCTCCACAAAACCCCACACATCCCCCAAGTGCTGTATGAACTAACATCTGGAAGCACAGACAAATGTTTGGGAGAACTAGAACACAGACTTTAGAGACACAAATCAGTTACAGCAGGGAATCACTAGTAAAATAGGCAATTAAAAAGCCCTGTTGCTGGCCCTGCTGTCACGTGCCTGTCACGCACGCCCTCCACTCTTATTTTTAACAAATTGTCTAAAACGTATTATTGCTTTTCTGTGTCTTTTTTTCTAATGGAGTGGGAGAATTTTGATATTCTAATATATTACAATCAAGATCCTTTTTCCCAAATAAGCCTATTTCACTGGGTTTTATAATGAAGATAATTAGTCCTACCATCTAATGAGAACACCTCATTATGATTGTGTCCTTAAGAAAAAATTCACAAAATCACAGAATGTTATGAGTTGGAAGGGACCTTGAAAGACCATCTAGTCCAACCCCCCTGCCTGAACAGGATCACCTAGATTAAACCATACAGGAATGTGTCCAGATTGGTCTTGAATGTCTCCAGAGAAGGAGACTCCACAACCTCTCTGGGCAGCTTGTTCCAGTGATCCGTCACCCTCGCAGTGAAAAGGTTTTTCCTTACATCCAGATGGAACTTCCTATGCTTTCTTCTCAGTGATGGACTGTGATAGAACAAGGGGAAATGGTTCCAAACTGGAACAAAGAAAGTTCCAAAACCAGGGCCTGCGATTGTGAGGCTACTCTCTGCTGCCTGTAGAAAGGCTCATCAACGTCCTCCTCTTGATCAGGGAGCCTGTAATAGACACCCACAGCAGTATCCCCCATGCCAGCCTGTCCTTTAACTCTCACACACAGACTTTCAACTTGTTCCTTGTCTGCTCCAGAAGACAACTCAATACATTCGAGCTGCCCTTTCACATAAAGAGCCCCTCCACCTCCTCTCCTTGTCAGCCTGTCTTTCCTAAGAGGACACAGCTGTCCATGGCCACGTTCCAGTTGTGTGAACTGTCCCACCAAGTAACTGCTACTAGGTCATACCCCTTTGACCGCATGCAGGTTTCTAACTCCTCTTCCCTGAGACAGGAAACAGAGCCCTGGCTATGAACTCTTGCATCAAATCTTTTTAAAAAACCTGAACCTAAGAATAGGGCACAAAAATTGCTTGCTAGGAGAACAGTATGTGCTAACTGCTGATTTTTAGGATTACAGTCATTGCTGTCTCTTAAGAGTCTGTGAAAGCCAAAATTAACTGACCTACTCAGGTCAGGCAAAGGGAAAGGAAAAATAAAACTTTTCATAGTTTATGTAATCAGATCCTTTTTTGTGAATTGTCCAAGTTCTAAAATGCCCCTAGTTTATACACCAAGTGTCACGCGCCATGGAAAAAAACCCAGAAAATTAAACCAATCTTTTGCCTACTCCCTCAATTTTGGGTGTTGTGTCAAATCATGTTACTGCTGTGCACTCACTGTAACTTCACTCTGTGTCTGACACACAGCCTTCCAAAACAGACCTGCTGAAATGCGTGTTTCCAAGGGTAGGCAAACAAACCTGAGGAATTGGAAACTACAGATTTGTCACCATATTTTGTGATGGTGGAAACAATGAACTTCTCAGAGGAAAAATACAAAATATACTACTGTCAATTTCTATTTAAAAAATAATAAATGCTGTGACTTTGCCTTTCCTTTTTTTGTTACACATATTTTTCCATTTACTGTTCAATGTTAAAATAGTAGATAATTTTTTTAAAAAATATATACCTTTTTTTATCATGTGGCTCTGTAGCATTTGTGCCATTTACATGCCGGTATCACATACTACCTTATTATGTTAAGCAGGCTGCCTAAGAATTTATCATGATCTATTTTATATTTGTCTGACAAGTGTCATCACAACCTCTGGTACACAACGGGCTATGGGCCAGTACCATACTGACCCCTCCTCCCCATTAAGTACCTGAAGACTAACAGAGAACCAAAACCACAGGAGATGTGGCTAGTTTTAAAGGACTAAGCATTCAAGACTACGTATTTCCTCATATTTATTTCGTAACGGTATTTTTCTAAAACATATTAAAATAGAAAAGATGTTCATCTGATTCATCATACAAAGAAAATACGAACATAGTAATAAAATACTGAAAATATATGAAAGCACCCAAACATTAAAATATTCTTATTGGCAAAGACTCTAAGAATATATTTCTTGCAATTTTACAGTAAAGTGCTATTTAATCCACTCAAATTAAGGAATTGGCATTTTAATAGCATGGTTATTATTATCTTAAGGTTGCAAATTACTTTGTTACCTTTCTCAACAAGACAACAGCCCGTTTTGTTGGAAGCAAAGCAACTGAGCTGCATGCACGTGAAAATAACCAGGTGGTGAACAATGCAAGTTCCCAACTTGTGACGAAAACAAAATACTGAGAAGCAAACTGAACAGAAATGAGATGGTGAAAAGTTAAGATAATGTAGATGTGGTAGAACATTCTATAAATTAAGAAAAGATAGAAGACTATGCACAAACCAGTTCTGTAGAGTTGCCTTTTACATGGTTATGTTTTAGTAATCATACTGAACTATACGCTACTTTATTAATTGATTTACTAATGCAATTTTTAAACTGCCCTTCTCTATTTTCTATAAATGACACTACACCTACACTGCACTGAAGTGATACTGTATGCAAAAAGACAGAAACAGAGTATGACCTTTATTTTTCCTCATTAATCTCTTCTTACCTACTCAAGTCAGACAAAACTTAATTATCTGTTACAAAGCCAATTTGTAGCAAAAAATAATTCTAGTAAGGAAATTATTTTTCCATTTTTAGACCTCATCAAGAGTAAATTTTTTCATGTATGAAAGATACCATCAGTCTCCTTTTAAGTGTTTACCATTTTAATATACATACTTAGAGCAACAAGTACAAAGAATCCTTGTTAGCCTAAGTTCTCACTATCTTCATGCACCATTTCTACATGTTTCTGAGAAATGGCAGATGTAACAGTTTTATGTTGCCTTCAATAGTATTTAATCTTTCTGACTTGCCTTTTTTTCCCAGAAATTCATCTGTAATGTATGCATATTGCACTTCTCAGAATAAGTTCTTGCACTGAACTTTTTTCTTAGCCTTTTCTGAACCAATAGGTCATCAGAAGTCAACTCTTACACTCCTTCCACCACCCGGCAAAGAGTTGCTTTACAAAAAAAAAAAAGAAAAAAAAAAAGAAGAAAGGAATAGTGTCTTGTCACAATTTTTTCATTACTATCTTTGGAATCAAAGAAGGATTATATTCCTGGTCAGTATGGCTGTGTCTATGTTATTTGGTAGGAAATATTTACAGTAACTTTGCATTCAGGAAAAGAACAAAAAATTATTGGATGGAAGCAATAAGCCTGAATCAGCCAAATAATTACTAATTTTAAATATCTTCCCTTGTATGTGCATGTACATAGATTTTACAAACCATCCGCTTGCACTACAAGATTTGCACAAATTTTCTTGAGTGAACAAGTAAACCATTAAAATACACTTAAGTTGCCTGCTTGCACCTCTATGAAAGTAATTCAGGGCATAAGAATGAACATGATGAAAAGAAACAAAATATTTAATGTAGCTGAATAGAGGGAAAAAACAAAACCCGAAGCATCTTAAAATTACACTGCTGCATTTGGTTTCCTCCTTCCGGCTCAGTAGTAATTATGGAATTTTACAGTGAAAATAGGTTCTAGCTCTAACATCTTCCTCATGCACCAAGTGTCAACTTTCAGTAATTTCCTTTGGTGGTTGTTCATTTCTTCTTTGATTTCACCAAATTGTATTGTGGCTCGGTTGTGGGCTCACCAACCTCACGTTGACAGTTCCAGAATCTGAGAGCAGCACTGCAATTTCTTCCACTCCAACCAAACATGACAGGCAGCATATCCAGTGCAAAGGAATTCTTTTTAGCTCCTCTGGGTATATACCAGGTAGAAGCAGAAGGCAACAACACTAACTGATAGTAAAGACAGAACAGCTGACAACTGCTGGAACCAGAGGCAGCGATCAATCTGTTCTTGAAGTCTTTTATTAATTTGCAGTAAACGAGTTAGCTGAAAATAGAAATAGTTTCGTTAAATTAGAATTGCTGCATTGTACTTGTTAGTTTAGAGCTGTTTAGCCAATAACATGCACAGTAAAAAAAAAAAAAAGAAGAGAAAATAACTTCTTTTAATGATCCCTTTTCTATCACTACATACTTCAGGAAACTGTTCCACCAGAGAAGCTTTGAATCTTTCAGTACTGCATAGCCAACATCCCCTGTATCAAGTAGGTGACATCTTTACACTAGGAAGCAAGACATCTATGAGTCTTGTTGATATCCCAGATCTCTCATATATACAAGAGGAATGAGCAAACTACACTGCAAGTAGTATTTTATCAAACCATTTCCATCCAACAAAACAAATCAATTATCATTGATCTAGTTACTTTCAACTGCTGAGCTTTTCAAACAGCATAATTTACAAAGTACCAAAGAGGTTTGGTATAAATTATTTTTATCTACATCATATTTTATAGTTTTATTTACTATTCAGCACAATGGAATGTGCTATTACCTGTATATGTAAATCTTCATTGGTTTTTGCTGGAATATTAAATGAGTTCTCTTTTAATGTCAGAGAAGAAGGCTTACTACTTTCTACTACATGACACCGGAGCCTGTGAAAGGGGAAAAAAGTATGCAACAAAAATAATAAATTCAATGTAATGTAATTTATATACATAATAGCAAACAATCAATTTAACAGTTATTATATGCACTTTATAGTATGTTATGGTTTATTTGTTTTCTAAATGACTGTTAAGAGTCACACAATCATAGAATCATTTCATCTGGAAGCGACCTTCAAAGGTCATCTAGTTGAATTCCCCTGTGATGAGCAGGGACTGTTGCAGTGATCATCTGAACAGATTTCCTCAGTCCACCAATTATATTTCCACAGCTTTTTACATAAAAAAACCCAAGATCTGCAAACAACTATCTGCATGCTCAGTTAAACTTATCTACATCATTTTAAATTTATAGCATGGGATCCACTAGATTATTCAGTCAAATAATTACTACCGGAGATGCAATTATTTACTGAACAGCAAAACAAAATGTAAATGTTTTCATTCCAGTTTAAATCTCAGCAACAATGTTTTTCATGTACACCACCTCTTCCACAGTTGAATATGAAGGAGCAGAATTTCAAGCCACAGTTGAAGGATGTGGCATCCTATGCAATTTATACAGCAGAAGCTCCTCTGATAACATGGAAGTCAATTAGTGTAGAAATTAATTTGCAAAAGAAATGGTTGAGGCTGTGTCATTCTTCTATTTTAAAGAAAGAATAACGCTAAAACTTCTCTGGCAGGACAAAACAAAAAAGGGGACAATTAAGCATAATGAAATCTAAGTAGATTGCACATATAATGTTGAAGACAGAATAATTATATCTTCCACTACTTTTAATCTAGCTTCAATTAGAAAAAAATAAAGGTCAGTTTTGGTTGATCAGTAATATACATAATAGGGCACCCTTTGCAGGTGATATATTTAAGGTAATAATCTCTATTGTTACAGAGACTTTTTAAAAAAAGAATAAATTTACAAAGATAACTTATGCAAGGTTCACTCATATGATGGAGATTTTGTTTAACAGGAAAGAAAGAGATAAGCATTTGAAGGAAAGATAGAGTAAAACTTAGGCATCGAGCCTCAAAAATAGTTTTTGCATGTTATATTTGGCCATGTGAGGGTAAAGGCAGCTCCAAAAGAAAAGAAAAGAAAAAAAGGGACAATCTAAAGTAAAAATACAGTGAAATTATTTTTTTTAAAAAGACCATCACAGTATCTTATATCATGACTAAAACTTCTAGACAGGAGAGAACTATAATGAACTTCCAGAAACGTACAGTAATACTAGATTTGATCAGTGAAAACAGCATAACGAGGAGGGGGGAATGTATTTTCCTAATAGTATTTTTTTCACTATTAAATATGGAAAATCACATATAAAATAGGTTTTACAGAAATTCTCTATAAAAAGCTGACTTTCTGTAGCAGAAACATTGTCTAGAAAACAGTTTTACATTTGGTATGTCTTCTTTCCTTGCCTGCTTCTTTTCAGAAAGCTCAAGCGGCACCTTTTTATTTAAAAAAACAACCTGCCATCCACATGTACTGTCACAGCCATTCACTTTTTTCCAACTTAATCAGCACAAGACAGCAATAAAAAAGAAAAGCATGTTCAGCATACCATAATTTTTTATGCATTAAACCCACCTCTAATCAGTTAAGACTGAGTGGAAGCCTCAGCAATCAACTTCAGTCAATAATCACACAATTAGGTTTGGAAAATCTTTCACCAATTATCAATTGCAAATGCTATAAATTAGCTAAATAATAATGGCTAAACCCCACCTGTCAACAGAAAATCATATGCTTACCTATGTTCCATCACTTTGGCCCTAGGGACTTCTTTCCAAAACTGAGTCAGTTCTGGTACACCTGCTCCAGAAGACTGGTCCATTTCTGCTGCCATTATAAGGAAACGATCCTGCAGAGATGCTGCAAAACCTGCCCTCAAAGGAAATAAAAAAGCAAAAGTGAGTGTGTGAAAAATGACAATATTACAAAATGTACAGAAGAATTTTTGAACAGAAGTGTTTTAAAATGAGAGCTTGTTTATCACAAGATATCAGACACCGACTTACCAGAAATCAAAATAACAAAATGATTCTCATGCTCGCTCAGAGATCTCGATACAGATGTCCCAAAATTCTATAGCTTTATTTTAACATAACTAGTTTCATCTGAACAATTCGAGGACAACACATAATTCTGTAAAGAATGCATTCTCCAGCAAATTCAGATGTCCATGCAACAATATAGGAACCCCAGTTGAGTTCCAGTTTAACAGGGCACCAGAAAGACAGCTGCCACTGCAACTTTTTGTTGGGTTTGGGGTTTTTTTGAGGCAAGAACCAGAACAGGCTGCAGACAACAGCTGCTTATTCCTGAGTAGTACATCAGTATGGGCAATTACTCAAATGCTGTCTGACGTTTTTTTTTAACAAAAGATAACACACTCTTAACACAGTCAAGTGGGCATGGTTGTTAGTCTTACACCCTAGCAAGCACATACAAAGGTTATTATCTAGAGAAGTCAGCCTGTTAATAAAACTTGATTTCTTTAAAATTCTGCTGTAAGATTTTACTTACCACCATGAAGAGACACTATTATATCCAAAGATGTGCCAGGTTCACAGCTGCTGTTACTGGGTTTAACTCTGTATTTTTCAGGAGCAGTTGTTCTCACCTATAAATGGTAAGTTCCAAACAATCACACATTAAATACATAAGCTATGCTAATTTTGTAACTCCCCTCATTCTGTAATAACTAATGTGGTAATACATCCCGTCTTTAAAATGTTCTATTTTGTAGGAATAATCAGACGCTTTTTTCTCTCTCTCTCAAACACCTCCATCCTTTCTTTTCTGGCATATCTCTCATATAAATACATAACAAGAGCCAAGAATATCAAAAGGACTACCTGTTCAAATTCTTAACAGGAACATGCTGCAACTTTAGTTACTTGTGCATACAGAGAACACAAAAGATGTTGTGGAAAACCAAATAAAAATACAATGCAATTCAGTCTTTCTGAACAAACATAACGACGACATTCATTTGATGATGCAGATGGATCTGCATCATTGCAGTGCCAAGACTTAACAAGGAGAAAAATTCCAAAGAGATCACTTTTCAATATTCAAACTATTCTTTTTCAGGAAGCATTAGACTGTCACTAAAGAATGAACCAACCCCATAGCTCTTTTTAAGTTAGCGTGCTGAAGATTTGTACTACAGATTCTCCCTTTTGGAGCAGCACATAGTAGGCATAAATTCAGCAGAAGATTTATTTGATCTGCTTCAAATGTCACAACAGTACAAATTATTTAGAATGAAAAGTGTTTCATAGTATTTTTTCATCCTTACCCCAAACAAGAAAGAGTTACAGGTTTACTAAAGCAAAGCAGGCTGCATATGAAATACCTTAAAAGCCACTGTGTTTTTCGTCACATTTGTGAGAACTATCAAACACTTTTTCTCTCCAGTTTCTTTGGATCCAAAATACAGTTCTTCTGCTGGGCTAGTAAGAAATTTAGAAAAGAATAAATCTATTCAAGTTATCTTTACAATGTATCATAGAAAAAACCTGACCACATCTACACAAAAACAAAAACCTTTCAATCCTACAGCTGCAGTCACTATGAACAGATTTTCCATCAAAAAGGCTGTGAAATCAAAATGCAGAAATTTTGTAGTGAAGCTCAGGGTTGACTCATGACAACAAGTGAACCTAGCTGCATCAGCTCATTACTGTCCTTGACTTCCTCCATCTGGAAGAGTGTGACCATCTGCAAGAGCAGGAAAAGCCAAGAGAAGTCACTTCAGCTGCTGCACTCATACAAGTATATTAAGGGAAACCACTGTAAATTCAATTTATGTGAATATTAAAGACTAGAAGGCACTATAGACAGGGAATAATTTGCACCTCATGCATCTACCCTTGTAAAGGGTATAGTGGGTGCACATGATGAGCGGGCAGATATCTGAGTGACAATCATTTCAACAAGCCCAACTAAATTCGCTTGTACTCACGAGTCAGTCTTCACGTACTTGTGGAGACACATGCATCAATATTTCTCGGTTTTAATATTTGAGTGCAATTAGGAAATCCATGCATGAAATTTTTTTAAACCATATTAAGAACATTCATTCTGGAATAAGCATTCAAACGAACACTACTAGGCAAAAAGTAGGGCATGCTCATGTAGTCCAAGTTGAGAGGAAACTCTAGTATCAAGTGAAAAATTCTTTCAACGTCACATTAGAAAGACACAAAAAACCTGCCATACACCACAGTACTACACCCTGTATAGTCTTTTGACAGAAAGCCTTTTCTAAAAAAAAAAAAAAAAAAAAGTTGTATTTTTCCCCTTCTCTTAGAATACCAATTTCACATTAGTTTGACCTCATCCTCAAAAGTGCTCCTTTCATAGTAACAAGCTTTCTTCTCTCACTTAAACAGCCCAGTGTTATTAGCAGACAAGAAAAATCCTTGGTGCTGTAGGACAAGCCTGCCTGAACACCCACGCTAGGAAGAGCCCAATGGTGATTGTGTGTGATTGTGTTTCAGAATGCATTGGACAGTTCATGTGACATGGTTTTTGCTTTGTGGTGGGGAAGAAGGAAGCTTGCTAAGTGAGACAGAAAGAAACTGATGGGTTTAAACCAGATTAATAACATAACTTTACCCTCCTTCTCCTCTCAGCTTTTTCTCCCCCCTCCATTTCTAAATTCTCAGCTTCAGTAGCTAATGGTAACAGGGAAAGGAAGGACTATAATTGCAAGGCATTTTGGTTATACCAATAATACTCAATTGCAGATGTGAGTGTGTTAAAGCAATTACAAAATGAACCATGAGATGGTAATGCATTAATTAGCATCAAAACAAGCCCCAGAAAGAGGTCAAGGAAAGAAACCTTCTGCCAGAGCCAGATCTTTCTGGCTCCACTACCAATTGTAGTTCCTAGACACAAGTTAAAAAACAAAACAAACTTAAAGGCTGCTGCTGTGTGGCTGTTGCCTGTGAAGTCAGCTAGTTTCACAGTGTCAGGTATGGGTGGGGTGTAGTTAGTGGGAGGGTGGGGTATTTTCAGATGAACCACCAAGCCACGTAAATATTGTTGTTGTTAGACAAGCATTACTTCCATTATTCTGACCAGTGTGGGAAGTGCCTCAGCTTGTCCTAGAAGTGCTTGTCTTTACCTATACCACAACAGGAGCCAGTCTTCTGCCAGACAGCAGAAGTCAAGAGCTGCTTTTCATCTTGATAATTTGTTGAGATGGAAGGTCAGCAGACTCATCAAGTCTAGAAAGGTGTGCAAGGCCAAATGGAATGTTGGTCTAAACCACAGAGACAGATAACTTGTGTATGACTACGAAACAGAAGACCACAAGTACCCATCTTTGGTGACACATCAGAGCCAACAGGCACTAAGCAGTGACAAGTAAGGAATATCCCTGCAGAGATCTAAGGAAGCCCCCAGTTCTTGGTGACTTCATGGTGCCAAACTCTAGGGAACCTACTCTGGCAGAGGGGTAGAACCCTCCAATCTCTAGGTCCCTTCCAACCCTTACAATCTGTGTGAAACCTGCTGTGCCTCAGCTTCCCAGTCAAGCTTTAGGCTTCTCCCTTCACAGGGCAATGCTGGTCTCAGCAAAAAATAGCAGTTAATTATACTGGGAGAGCTTATGGTGTGAGAAAGGTGCCTGTGAGTAGTTACAACTGGCCTTATATATGACCAGTTCAACAGATTTCAGTTTAGGACCCTAAGATAGATTCAATGGAAACAAAGCCTAGTTCTAGTTTCTGCAGAGGTAGAGAATTAACAAAGATCAACAACCACACACTCTCAAGAGCTGACTTTAAAAATAAAACCAAACAAACAGCAAGGACAACGCAGACACCAGTACTTTATTTTCCAGGACAGCAGGACTACAAGTATGAGCACCTCTGGCCTTGACAAAATTTAGTCTTGTGTAATTAATATTAACTCTGAAATGCTTTTATTCTAATAGTAGAATTTGAAATACTTGAAAAAGGAAGTTTGTAGAGGTTTTCTGTTGTGGGTTTTTTGTTTTTTGGGGTGGGGG
>VXBZ01002750.1:99868-137743 GCA_013399135.1 Heliornis fulica
AGTGGATAGAAGAATATAACTTCTCACAGAAAATTTTAAACACTCCTTTGGGAAGTCACAACTCTGCAGTCTAACGCCTTTGTCCCATCAAACAAGAAACTGAGTTTATACAGAGGAGGTTTTTGCACATAAAGAATTTTCATTTGAGAGCCAGGAAAGTTTAACATATACAAAACATTTTATTCCAATGAGTATTGTCTTATTCAAAGTCATTCAAAAATTAAATCAGTACAGCACTTAATTAGCTCAGGAATTACCTATAAATTAGAAATTTTCTTCATCCATCTAATAGCAAAGTGAAAGCAAAAGTTAACACCTAAATCAACTGCTGAAACAAGCACCTTAACTTGACAGGAATGAAAAAAAAACAATTGGCTCATTTTTCCCCTAGTTTAATGATAAAGAGCTGATTAACTGAAAAGGTGTAGCCATCTGTGATAACAATGTCTTCTAAGCACACATGCCATTTATGCAGAGCACTTACCACACCAAATCAGCTGGGCTCATTAAGTTTAATTGGTGTGAACTAGTGTATCCATTACACCATAAGTTAAAAATTTAACACTCAAAGCTGTGTCAAACACACCGATTTCACTGGCTTAAAAAAAACCAATGTCAAACCACTGCTCTCAAAGCAGCAAAGAGTTACGTAAAACCAACAATAGACAGTTTTTAAAAATAAATGAAACCATTAAATGCTTCTACCATTCTATAAAATATACATCTAATTAGTAAAAAATGCATCCCAAAAGTTTCACTAAAAATATATAAAACAATTCTTTGGTATTTATAAAAATCATTCTGAGAAAGGATGTTTATAACTTATCCTCCAAGCCTGAAATACAGTTTATTTTGAAAGTCAGCTAGTTCAGTACTCCAAGGCACATTGTAAAGAAAAAAAATATAGTATTATTACCTGATATGTAATAAAGGTCCTTTAAAAGTGGTTAATGCTTTCTTTGCATTTTTTGGTTTGAAATCTGTTTTGTCTGTTTCCTCTGATTTGGAAATTTGTTCTACAGAATTCATCTGAGTAAAAATGATAGTTATAGTGATTAGCTACAAATCTAGATTATATGTTACAAAATCATGCAGGTATTTCAAAGAATAGAAGGAGGCTTATTTCAACAGTTTATATATTGCAGACCAGGCTTAATACATTAATTCCCTGAAGCTGCTTGAAGCCCACTGAACAGAATTATTTTTACAGAAGTTAAATGTATTAAGCATGCACAATACTCCCCATTCACTTTTTACCATGTATTTTCCTGATGTCCAAGTTAATTTTTAGAACTCCAGACATATTAAGTTACAATCTTAAAAATCTTAAGTACTGTAAAGCACTGATGCTATTCTTCCACTGCAAAACTCTTCAATTCAAGCAGACAACCCAATACAATCACCACAGGATTGCCCAGAAAACACAGTAAGAATTCCACACTTTGTTTTTGCAGAGTTGTTAATCGCATCTTCAACTGCTTTTAGATGGAACTCTGAGGTATGGAGAACTTAATGCTGATGGAATTGGTGCTTCCACAACCTTAGGTTCTGAGGTTTTTTCCTCTAATACATTAAGAAAAATAGATGTCAGCAGACCTGAACATCTAAATATAAAACAACTCTGGAATTAAATGCAAATCAGGGTGTGTGTGTGTCTGATATAGAAAACTGGACGAATTGGTGATATCATGACTGAAGATCAGCTAGCTGAACAGTTCCTTTACCCTTGTTTTTATTCCACTTAAAATAGAGATAAGACATTAAGATAATTCACTTTATATAAATGTGAAGTATGGGAATGAAAGGAATACAAAATATTACAGATTTTTTTTTTAAAAAGGAACTACATGGTAATTGGATTTTTTAAAATTATAGTAAAAGGTTACTATAGTAAAGGCAGTGGTTGTGTTGTGCTTTATTATACATTAACCTAACTGAAATTACCAAGAAAATTTTCACTGTAATGCATATTAAAGGTGAAGCCCTTGTGAAACGCAGGCCTCTACAGGGCAGGCACTTACTAACCAAGTTTATTGCTAATGGCTCTCTGTACTCTGTGGAAAAGAAATAGGCCCTTCTATGGGATACAAGGTGGCAGACATACATAAACTAAATGAGATGAATTCTTATTGATGACAAGAGTCTGCACATGAATAATAATGAAGACAATGATAACTCACAGATCACTTCTGGAAGCTGGCTTAAAAGTATTTGTATACTTTTAGTCACAGTCAAGTAAAAAATAATTAGCTTCAAAATAAGAAGTTACAGCCATTCTCAGACAATAAGGGAACATTCCTGAAAAACACGCTTTGGAAAAGGACATAACATTGGAATGGCAGACAATGGTGTCCTTGGTGTGGGAGACATCTTAAATATGTAAGAGAATGAATTGAAGCAATAGTAATATTCCAAAAATACTTTTTGGAAGAATATACCAACAAACAGTGAGATAGTCTGAAATGTTAAGATATGTTAGAGGTAAGGCCTTAAACATGCCTTGAAATTAATCAATACATGATGAGCATAAATGTTTATTTTTGCTCACTGAAAAGCCTGAATAGCAACTTGATTACACCATATCAAAGAGAAAATATCACAGACCATTATTAGAGTAAAAAAAAGTTAAAAACCCCACTTTTTTTGTAAGTAGAAAGCTGAAGCCAGCCAAGCAAATTAAAAACCAATACTGAGGCTACTGAGCACTAAAGCCACATTGCACACTGAACAGACATTGTCCACATTTGACAGTCAGAGCTTAGAACCCCTGCTCCAACCAAACTGTGCTACTGTGTTTAATGCTCAGGAAGTCACCATGGATACGTAATGCTTGCTTCTGATCCGACAGTCAGTGACATCATCTTTTTGAATAGCTGGCCAAGCTACAAAGAACAGCTGGACTACGCAGAGCGAGTTGCATGTCACAAATTACTGTGACAATAACTTAAAAACAGTAAATGAAACACCATTAAACAGAATTTCTGTACTTCACATTCCACAACCACATATGGCACTTGCAGTAAATTCCAGATTTTTCTTGCTAAGAATGATATTCCCCCCCTCCTGCCCCACAACTACCACTGCATATTTCTAAGTATCATTTCATGCTGACTTGTGTAAAACAATGCCTTTGTATTTCTGAATAAACACCATTGAATAAAAGTTATATTGTAAAACAGGATTGATGGATTAGGGATAAAATTTCTCCTGAGGTTTTCATCAATAATTTAAAAACCAAATTCATATCCTGGAAGGTATAAATATTTAACTTAATATTTTTCTATCTGCATACCGACTTAATACATTCATTTTCTCAAATGTTTAATCTGTCTATCACTAGGTATCCCAAGATTAAAAATAAAACAATTAGAAAGACATAACCTTAGAAAACAGAACACAGATACCTTTTAAGTTTTACTGTACAATTCAGTACATTCTAGAGATACTAAGTATCTGGTATGCATTTTACTCATTCACAAGCAAACTCCTTAAAATATTCAGAAGCAAGGTTGAAACTGCTTGTATAATTTTCCATTTTACCGGGTTCTTTTGTCAAACTAGAGGAGAAAAAAAAATCTCAAATCAATATAAAGTAGAAGCCAGACAAGAAACAGAAGTTATACACCTCCTGTCCCACACTGTAACTGTTTAACTTGTCTCAACCTTCACACTTAGATACCTTTTTCTGATTAAGGTTTTGTTCTTCATTCAGCTCCCCAGTCTCCTTGGTGTCTGCATCCATCTCTTCTTTACTTTCATGCTCATCTTCACTAGTAACGGGCCCATTTTCACATAAAGGAGTTTGAAAATCATCATCAACCAATGGAGGGTAACTGTACTTGAAAGAGTCCTAAAGCGTAAGGACAGTTTTAAAGGAGCAGTTATGTAGGATGAGAAGTGCCTTCTCTAGGGTTTATTTTTTTAAATTGAAATATTGTAAGTTTATTTCATAACTTCATCTGTCCATTTTAAATTGGACTCCTGTGCAGAAAGCTGACACTACCAATAGCTTTTATTTTAGCATCATTAATAAACAAAACAGTACAGCCACACAATGAAGGCACGACTTTGCAACTACTGTTGTTATTTCTAGTCACAGGAGAACTGTAGAATCTGGTCTATGGAGGATCAGCATTCAGAGTCTTAATACTGAAGTTTTGGTGTGAATTCCACATAATCTGGTTTAAAACCCATTTCTAAAGAATGTTCCAAAAGCGATTAAAAACTTTACTTGCTCTTTGTATTTCAGTTTCATACAGACAGCTGAAAAACCAAACCAAAACCACATAATGACCCCAAACAATCCCCAAGTTTAAGATAGCATGGGGAGCTTTAACATTCTGCCGCTCAGACTTCAGTCTTCAGAATGTCAAGTCAATTTAAAGACTATGTTCAAGACATCAGAGTAATGCTGCATCAGCATATTAAGTTCTCATTGCTTCTACATTAAAAAGGTATTTTGTTCTATTGGAAAGTAAGTAAACACCTGTTTTTTTTTCTAATTGGAAATACTACTAACATTCTGAGAATAAGTTTTGCTATACCTAATGCTAGAAACAGTGTTTAAACAGAAGTCTCTGTTCCTACTGCATTTTTAGTTTTAAACCGCAAGTAAACTGAGTAGTTTGTCAGCTTTTCCCACAGAGAAAGAAAATAACACATTTGACTCCTGTGAGGCAGACTTGAGCCATGCCCACAGTTCCAAAATTGTGCTACCATCAGGGAATTTAAAAAAGGGTTACAGGATAGTCTACTTGCATATGGAAGACTCTCTCCAAAACATAGAAAAATACGATGGTGATGTTCAGAAAAAAAAAATCAAACCAAAAAACACCAAAAAACCCACAGAACCATTCAACAAAGCCCTAAACAAAACATGTATAATCAAGGCTGACATCTCTCCAGGCTGAAGCAACGGTCACAGACCTTCAGGTGAATGAAGCAGGTACCCAGTGGCTCAAACAATCTCCTACTAAGGGCCTAAAGGACAAGCTTTAAGTATTGGCAATTCACTATTAGAAGAAAAGACTCCAGACACAGAAACATTACAGTGGGCTTACAGAATAATGACATCCTCTGTCTGCAAATACAAGGCAGAGATACCCAGTTTACTCTCAGCCACACTGATAAAAAGCCTTCCAGTACAGAGTGAAGTGACCTTAAATAAAGGGGTGCTGAATTTCCTGCAGATTTTTCACTTGGTCACATTAATCCACAACGCTGGATAGTTTCAGCAGCTCAAGAGAATCTCAGCACAGGGAGAACTCAAACTTCTAACAAGTGGCATTTGAGCAGCTAACACGAATTTTCCAGACTGCTTATTAGCTTACTCCTAAATCTGTTTAGACAATTCCAACAAGTTCTCCAAGACCAACCTCCCATAAAGAGAGGGGCATCCGTGCAATGTGGACAAGAGCTTCTCAAAGCCATGCACGTGGTAGGCAGTCCCTCTCTAGTATGCCTGTTGCTGTTACCGACAGGCACTGACAAGGACCTCAGGTACTTAAGTCCTGCAAAATGCAAGATTCTGGTTTATAGAATCAGTTTTAATGCTATCCACTCAAAGTCCCACAGTGGATGAATGATTCAGAAAAATTATTTCTTTATTAAAGAATAATCAAGAGATTACTGATTATAATAATCAATAACAAATTGTCATGACTAGTCATGAATTGTCATGCCAGATATCAAATTGTCATGAAGTTAACCCATTTTACATTAATGTGATTTACAGTTTACCATCAACAGAACAATTTCAATAAGTTTTACATCTATGAAAGGCCAATGCTCAGCCCCATGTTTAATTTCTAGAGGCATGTCTTAATCTATCACAGGGGGACCATGAAATATCAATATACTTACAGTTCCACCCATGTGAGGAGGCAGATACTCTCCACTGATATACTCCTGCACATCATTCTTGTTTGTGAACTTCAACATGCTTATTGCATCTGGGCCGAGCCAACCCTTCACGATTTTAAAAGCAGCTTTAAAAAAAAAACACAAACAAAAACCCACAAACCAGTAGGTATACAGAAGTTGTCAGGAAGGCTGCTTTTGCAATGCATTTGTAGACCTTACAGAACACAAGTGAGCTACACTCCTCAATAAACAAATGCAAACAGTTCACAGACTTCCATGAAAAGAGCATCTTTGATTTTAAAAAGTTATTATTTTGTCCAGAAATTTAGCCCAGGAAGTACTAAGGGGCTAAAAGTAATTTTATTTCCAACTCAGTGAGGGAAGTTGGGAAACATTTTTACAGTCTTTCTTTTTAAAATGTTTGGTGCTTTAAAGAATAGTTGTTTAGATCTACAGTTATTTTCAAACACCATAGTTTTCTGTGATGGTAAAACATGAATACACCAAAAAAAAAAGTGAAGTCAACATAAAAATATATATTCACCTAATAAAAACCCAGGGATAACATGTTTATCCTGTATATTAGAGATAATTATTGAAGTACACATCAAAACATATGCAATCAATGTCCAGTGCCAGGCACCTATCAGGTTGTGTATTCCAGGTTCTGGCTGGTTCCGTGTCAAACATTTCTTTACGTCAGTATTGCTAAACCATGAACAGATCTAGATTTCAAAGGACTACAGCTGGAAACTTTTAAGGAAAAAAACTATTTATCGAGGTCTGCCAAGCTTTAAAGACAATACACTCTCCATTAAAGTGTGATTCAGAACACAATGCTAGAAGGAAAAACAAAAAGTATGCAACTTCAACTGTGAGACTTAGAGGGGCATGGCTAATGAATTCCACTGTTCAGTTGTATCTACACAGAGCAGAAGAAAAACGCTTCCTATCTATGCTACTAATTTTAAAATAAATTATCAAGATCAAAAAGCCATAAATCCAAACCAAACAACTCACCATTCATTATCCATGGCATTTCAAAGATCACTATCTTTGCTGAAAAAACAAAAAGAAAGGAAATAAACTGAATACCAAGTAATTTGTATTTCTGTTTGGGAGGAAGTACAGCAATAACGGTCATATAAGAAGTGTTTATTTTTAGAAGGCTGAGTTCACTTCCTAATAGCAAGTAATTTTGTGTTATTGTTTAACATGTATAAACCTATTTCTATTAAAGTCACTAGCTGTTGGCTTGGAAAACAGGTAATAAAATTCGAAGTTATACACTGTTTATACACTTCTCTGGGATACTAAATTTCTGACATACTGTTACTTATTAGCAATCACCCCAAGTAAGGTGGGGAAAGGTAAGATCTCAACTTGGCCTAGAAGAGGATCAATTAAACAGAAAGCAAGTTTTAACATGTGTATTCAACACTTCTTCACAAAGAAGAAAATAGCAAGAATCTCTGTAAAGCTACATTTTTTTCCCAAGCTTTCCTTATTTTAGCAGAGAAATCTGGAAGTTAGTGCTTTGACGCTGAATAAAAACATTTTGGTATACATATGAGTTAAAAAACCCACAACCAAACTATAACTTTGCATACTTTATGTTTTACATTTGATCAGTTTTGATTTTTGATCAGGAAGCTGAAATATAATGTTCAAAGTTTAAGCAGAGTTTCAGTGTTCACATTGGAAACTGTGAACTGCTTTCTATTCAGTTTCAGTGTTCAGACACATGCTGACCTATAGTTTATAAGTC
The DNA here is from genome assembly GCA_013399135.1 of Heliornis fulica. Classification (NCBI taxonomy): domain Eukaryota; kingdom Metazoa; phylum Chordata; class Aves; order Gruiformes; family Heliornithidae; genus Heliornis; species Heliornis fulica. The sequence continues at coordinate 107,499 of VXBZ01002750.1, forward strand.
ACATAAAATAAGCTGGCAAAAGCTGTTCAGCATTTTCCTATTCATAGGAGAACATCAACAGGCAAGTATGAAGGGTTTTTTTTTATAAGTGGGCACACAAACATGCCTTAATCTACTTTGATTAAGTCATTGCTCTTTATTTTTTTGTGGACATTCATTTTTGCCCCCTTGAAGGCCCCCAGAAGATATAAACTATCACACACATTTGCAAAGTTCTACCCAAGTAACAAGAAACAAAGAAACAATTCAGTTCTACTTACATCCAGTTTAAAGCTCTGAAAACTTGTCTTAAGATTTGCATTTCATGAAAAGCCACTTGATTTTTGATGAATGTGAAGTTTACTTACAATACAAAATTGTGCTGACTTATGAGTACATAAATACTCTGGATCTGTAACACCCATGTGTTCCATGTAGTTACCACATAAGTCTTTTTGCATGTGACTTAAAATCTTCACCATAATCTACAACATTATTAAATGCTGTTACTACACAACTCTATAGTGCTTAGGATGCAACATACAATACTTACTGAGGAAGTTTGGGTAGTAATCTGTAAAACAGTTGACAATAAACCGTACAAAATCCAAGTCCTAAAATAAAAGCAGAGAGTAAACACCATGTAAATCAAAAGATTAAAAATACTTAGCTTAACTAAGGTATTTACTGGATAACGCAAGATACTCACATTGTAATTGTCTATACTCAAATTTTATACAAACACCATCCAAACTCTATGCAATACTTTCCACTTCATTAAACTGCTAAATAACTGCAGTCACAATAGGCTTTATGAGGTAAGAAAAGTCAACAGAGCTATTATCAATGAGGTAAGACATGTTTCTAAATGACTGCAGAGTATCCACAGGATTTAAACTGTAATGAAGTGATACAGGAAAAAAAAACAACTTTTAAACCTGGAGAAGCTTGACATTATCTTAATGACAAGAAAGAACATAGATTTCCCTTCAGTAACTTATCATGCATATTGTTCAACATAGTATCAACATAGTACCACACGCAGGATCTTCCAGAAGAAAGAGTTTTCATTTTAAAAGTTATTTTTGTGGTTTTAGTATTAGTCTGATGCATGCAGAGAAGTTATGGGCAGAGGCAGCACTCAGAACTGCTTATATAGCACCCATTTTCAGGGTGCTTCCATCCAACAAACAGCTGCGCAGAAATATTATAGCCAAGTCTCCATCGCAAATTCCAGGTGTAATAGAACAGGCTTCATAGTCAAGGGCATAAAAAGATATTTTACTTTATTATCTATGCCTGCTTTGTAAGCTACCGTACCACAGTAAAATACTTTGATTAGATGGGAAGCCTGCCAGGAATACTCATACTTTCCTGACCTAACCAAAGTGACCACTCCTCCAAAAGAGATATTCAGAAGTAGTACAAACTATAGAGCTGAAGGATCCAAAGCCTGTCACCACAATAAAAAAAAAAAAGCTATGGGGAACAGGCTCCTAAAAATCAAGTAAACACTATAAACCACTTAAAGAAAGAGGATTACCTACAACCTGATGAAAGCTCTTAGTTTCTGGTTACTGAAGCTACTAACTGGAAGCTTGGTATCTTTAGAGGCAGAAGGTAGCCTTTAGTAGAAGCATTTCTCAACTGACTGTTGCTTGTACCAAATGCAATATCTTCCATTTAGTAGCATAAACAAGTAATAAGTGTCCAAGTGACAATTAGGCTCTCCTGTGCCTTAACAGGGATGCTGCTCTTTATTCCACTGCCTAAGCAAAAGTGGCACTACCAGATATTAGGAGTATGGATCCATTATTTTGATATAAGTCTATAATTAGAAGTAAAGATTTGAGCAGACCATTCAATAACTGTATTCTAGTTACCTGAACTATTGCAACAAGTTATCAGAAGTACCTGGATGCATACCAATAATAAAAACTGACATAGATCACAGAATGGTTTGGGTTGGAAAGGGCCTCAAAGCTCACCTAGTTCCAACCCCTGTTTGCTGAGGGCGCACTCAATTCCACTGTCCATATCAGACAAATATGTTAATCAGTGACAGTACCAACCCCTGGGAACTCCAGCTGCAAGCTGCAGCTTCATTTTATGCCATTATCCAGTTCAAGTTCTACTGCTAGTAGTAGTGTATCATTCAGGCTATATTACCAGCCATTGTAAGTAATGCTGTCCATAAGCTGACACCCAGATAAAATGGATCACAAAAAAAAAAAAGTCTCCAGATCTGGTGAATTTAAAGACTTCCTATAAAGATAACAAAAAGGTCACCTGATGTACTTAGAGCTAAGTACATCTAGTGATCGAGATATTAACTGGAACTCCTGCTCTATAATGAGAGCAAACCAGATGACTTTAGTAATATATACCTAAACCCTAATAAGGCACAAAATTAGGAGCAAAATGTGTACTATACTTCAAGAAAAATATACAAGAAGACAGGATGCAGTGTACTGATGAGTGTTACGATGACAAGAAGAGGCACTGAGATCAAAAATTCCACCTGAAAACATGAGAAATAGTTGCAAAAAAAGTCCATGCCATGCAGCTGACGATTCTATCTTCAACTGAAATCTGTTTACAAATAACTCTACAAGGAACAATTTGTCACTGAAATGCTGACACTTATGACATAGGAACAGCAATGGAAATCAGCAAGAGATCTCCACATTTTAAAATACTGAAGTGAACCAAACATACACATTTGTTTTGTAGATTGAAATCCAGCATTTCAGAAAAACTGATCCCAAGGAATATGTACTAAGACAACTGTTTGCCTCCTGAAATAGATAAAAGTGGTATTTTTGCACCATGGATGGAAAGATACCATGCTGAGCTGAATCTCAAGTTCAGTTAGACTGGAAAAAAACCCCACTCCACGTGCTACAATGTTGACACTCCTACACTACAAACTCAGTGTAGTTTAGCATCCTTCAAATAAATGCAGGCTTACAGATGACTGGTTACAACATGCTTCAGTGATTCTTGCAAGCTATCTGAACAAAAGCAAATAAGGAACATCCTCACACACTATGGAATTCCAGAGGTCATGTAAAAACAGATACATACGTGCTTTGTGATAGCTTTAGTGAAAGAGAAGGCTGATTAACTACTGGTTTTCTAAATTAAGAATATTCCGTGGGGAGGAGTTTGGATTGAATTTAAACGTTCCACATTTTCAATATCGATTACAACCAAAGAGAAAACATAAATAAAGCTTTTTAAATTTTTAATTATGTTCTTTAAATGTTACACATGTCCATGTATGCACACGACTTTAAAAACTGTTCCTGAATTTGTCTTCACTGTTTTTAAGGTATACATTTTGTGTAACACTACACTAAATCTGAATAGGTCCAGAGTAGACTGATTTGACACATGGCTGACTGGTATGATATTTATTTTTGACAATTATTTCCAAATAGCTAGAACATGGATTATCTAGTATGTAATTCTGAAGTGTTTTCACAACTTGTGTAACTTGTGAATTTGTAGATTGTACAAGTAGAAAATAGTTTTCAGAAACAGTTTAACAAGCCAGTTTATTCCTCTTGACATTTCATGATTCAGTTCCACTGTTATGTCCAAGGCAAAGGTGAAATCCCACTCTAGTTTTCTTATACAACTACAAACTTCTGAATAATCACTTTTATAGAAGTGACTAAGCTATGCTGCTCCTTCTTGATTTTACAGTCCTAAAAAACATCTAGAAATACATGTAAACCTTTGTTAAAAGAAATGTCGCTTCTTCTGACTGAAAAGTGGGAATGTCTCATTCATATAAGGTCAACCTTAGAGGAAGCAGTTTTCAGTAAACCAAGAAAGGTTGGACAAGTAACTGAACAAGGGGGCAAAGATATTATTCCTGAAGTATAAGCTTAATCTTCTGAATTGCAGGCCTGTTGCTTATCACAACTGTTCCAATTTAGATACAGAAAAAAATGAGGGTAACTATACATAGCAACAAACACACAGACTTCTTCACATTACAGTTACAAACAGCACGTTTCATTTGTTAGATCAAAGGCAGATTTGGTCTGTATTTAGTTTAAGATGAACTCCAAAAGCAATGCCTACTTGATGAACAGATCACTAAATGTGACCATTTGTCATTTACATGGTCATGGTCAAGGACTGCATGAGGTCTCCCCTTTTTCTGGGGACACAGGGTAAACAATTCAGAAAGCAGACATAAAACACAACAGATACACTTACTATGTGACTGATTCCAGTTTCCGCCATGTCAAATACCACTGTTAGGGGCTTTCCATGATCTCTCTTGGCATAGTGTTCTAACCAAAAGGCTACCAGCTTCTTTTTATCAAGTTGCTGTTTAGGATCTCTTATATGATGTTTCACTCTGAACCAAACTTGCAAGAGAGAAAACATACAGAAAAATTGAAACAACGGATTCAAATTAACAGTAAACATGCAAATAACTACAGGATGCACCAAAGTTTATTAGCCTGCACTTCTCCTGTTTCTGTTATTTTGTGGCTACTGAACAGCTAGAAAAATAAGCACATATCTTTCCATACATCCACCTTCCTTGCTCACATTTTTATACTGGAACTTTTTGAAAATTTGAAATACAGAGAATTACAGTACAGAAGTAGGGGTATGGAAGCTTACCATGCATTTAAGGACTACTTATCTACATCATCTCATAGTTTCAAATTAAATGCTACAGTCCTTAGGTAAAACATATGCAGAACACTATTGTAAGTATTGTTGTGATTATGATGTTTCTTTTCCTATTAGGTTTTCTACAGCATTATAGTTGATGTGTTTGTAAACTATGTATATAATTTATAATATGTGCATAAAAAGCAGCAGAGCTTTCCAAAATAAAAATCCAGAAGATGAAGATTGTATCAACGAAAGCCTACATACACTTCTGGAATAAGAAATAAGATATTCAGAGACAATTTCCCCACCACCATGTGAAGTAACCTATTTGTTTAAAACAAAAGTACTTATTATATAATGAAGTAATAAAAGTAGTATTCTGAGGAGCAATATGAAGAACAGCCTTATTTTTTTTTATACATCTACAATATGAAAATTAAGCAATCCCTGAGAATAACTGTAGATATACTCTAATGAAACCTGGAGAAGAACCTTTGTTTATAGTAAGACTTCACATGTCTCTCACTTCCAATTGCAAATACAAGTATTTTGCATCTTATGTAAAGAAACGTGTTTTTTTTTTTTTAACATAGCATGTTAAACAGATGCTGTAAAAATCAGCATTTCAAAAAAAGATACCCCTATTCAAACACAGGACTCTCCAAGAATTACTGGTTACTCACAACTTCTTTGTACTATAGAAAGTGTATTTTACATAACAGAGCATTGGCTAACCGAGAACTCTTAACTATGATTTAACCTCAATTTCCATGCCAAGTCAGATATTCTGACCCAATTCACGTTCACAGAAGGACACTTCACATATGGAAGACCCAGATATTGGCTGTTTCAGTGACAAAATTAGCAATCATCATTTACCTAACGCATTCTTGTCATAAAATAACCACATCGTTTTCCCAGTCCAAGCACTGAAGTGCAAAAAGGTAATGTTTTTTCTAGTTCAGCCCACCCTCAAACTCACTAAATTCAACCACCTAGTATAATTGTGCTCAGCTTTCAAAAAGCTAAAACAAGGCATCACCACTGCTCATCCTTCAATACTTACCTTATGGGCTGACTAAAAACAATAAAATAACTTATGAGCAATTTTTCATACAGCAGCAATATCTTACAGTAAGAAGAGCAGTTTGAGAAGACACAGCCAGAGAATAAAAGCTGTATTTTTCTGGTCATGATTTTCCTTATTAAAATTGGCATGTTGGTGCTTAAAACTCAATTTGTTAAAGATTGGATTGGTGGTATATTTCTGGGAAGTACAAACTATAACTTGTAAACCAAGGAAAAGCAGAAATTCAGATTTAACTGCTTTTCAAGGTTCAAGATTGTTTTTTGGAAAGCCTCACATGTCATTTGTTCTAAAAGCCTCTTTTGCCTCACAGAATTTAAGCTTAAAAGTAAATATGTGAGATGTTACAACAGAATCATTTATAGACAATAATACTGCCCATCTATTGTACACTATAAAAATGCAGGATTATTACAGGCAATATTTACTGTTTCATGACATATCTTACTCTCATTACCAACACAACTTGACTTTGTTTTCCAACAACAGTCAGCTGGTCACACTAAACATTACAGTGACATTGGAGAAAAAAAAATTAAAAAGCAAAATGAAATAAGAAAGCTATTTCAGAAATCTCATTAAAAGTATGTTTTCTAGCTACCCACACTCTTGAAATGGCAATGTACCATAAGCATGAACATTTACATTGGTCACATTCACCACAACAGATACAAAACCAACACGCTTCAACATGAAACTGCATTATAATGAAAATAAAGCTTTACAATTTTCCAAGACTGCTGTTAAAGTGTCCTTATTCCACTTTGTGATCCAAAGACAGTCAAAGTTAACAACTTCTAAAAATTATGAAAAGACACAGTTGCCAATATATACATAAGTCTATCTTCAAAGAATTTATTACTCAAAACAGATGTTAAAGTGCTGGAAACAAAAAAATAATGGTCAGTCACTGAAAAATATATTCTGCAGAACTTACATAATTTATAGCCCTCTTTATCATATCCATGCAGAAAGAGAGAACCATTTTCAAACAACCACTTTGGAAGGACAGATTCTGTCAAATCTGCAAAGCCAAATGAAAAGTTATTTCAGTAATCATAATAATCACTTTGCAACTTCACACTGTCACTAAAATGTAGATGTCTAGCAACAAAACACAAAAATATCTTTATAAACAACCTTCCAAGGCCTTTACTGAAATAATGCAAACATTGAGCTCATTTGAAAACTTTACCATCTTATTCCACAGAGTAGGATCTGTTTAGGAAGAAATAAGAATAAAATATTGAAGTACAACTGCTCTAAGTGTTTAGTTTGCTCATACTTGCAACCCTTCTTTCTCTATCCTTAAAATTGGATTGCTCGCTTCCAAAACATTCTCACAGCACAAGCCCCAGTTCTATTCTACCTAAGGTGTCAGACCAGCACCACTGATGAACAACAGAGACCTGGTTTTTCTGGGAAGCTTTCCCTTGTTGTTTAAGGCTCCATTCTAGCAAACGCACAAACACAAAACAAGTGGCAGCATGTTATTTTCTTCCTCTTAAACCACATTTCAAGTGATATACAGAACCACAACAAAACAGTGAGGCAGTACTGGTCAACATAAAAAGCAACAGCTGTATTTAATTTTTTGGGGGGATGGGCTTTTTTTTCCACTGTATAGGAATTTCAATAAGCTCTCTGTGGTACCCACAAAATCTTTAAAAGGCGCTTAATGAAAATACATATAGAAGTTAATTGTAGTGTTTGTTGCTTTCCCATTGAACTATCAACATCATTATATAACATAACTTACCATTAACAGTATATTCTTTCCTCCACTGAAAGCTTTCATCAATCATCTTTAATGTATCATCCACAACATTGTGACGCCAAATCAGGTAATTTTCAACCCATTTATCATCTTGTTGAAGTCTTTCCACATCTCTAGAGTCATATTTATCCGATTTATCTAACAAATAAATTGTAAGAATATAGTATTTGCTATGAAAACGGGAAAAAGATCTGTCAAGTTTCACTATCAGCATCTACTAGGTACACAGTATTTCCTTTACTGTATCAAACTCACCCAAAGCACATGATGAGAAACTGATTAAAAACATCTATCTACTGCAATTATATTTAAGAACACTACAAGATTACTCTCAAAGAGATTTACTGTGATTCTTAGTCACAGAAAAAAAAACACTCAGAAAACAAGAAGGTATGTGTAGGGCAGGTGTAATTTTGCTAAAGCTAGGTTTCTATAATTAACAGTAAAGAATCTATGCACTAGTGAATCTATGAACTAGTACTGAACATTACTAGTTCAAGCTGAAGTTCTCAAACTTACAGGCATCAGCATGCCAGACCACAAAATATCAGACAACAGATGTTTAAAATAACTCATTTTGACCACACTGCATATACATAATGGCATTAAACAAAATTATTTTCTTTAAAAATATGTGCTGCACTTGTTAAGTATTATCTTACTGAACAAAAACTATTCATGATTCCAGAGCAGTACAAAACCCCTAAGCCACAAACTCTTCTTGTATCAGGTTATCAAGAGAATAACAGGTTAATGTAATTTAGGAAGTACCTCAGATGAAATAGGAGTTGCTGTTGTGCTGCCTTTTTAAAAATATTTTAAAACCAGGATAGTTTGTAAAATACGAATGCCTACGGATGTATTTATTAGATATGTTTAAACACAGGCTCTGGCTTTAGATGAATGGTTGTCTGAGAAATTTGCATTATGGACATGTAAGTTAAGTAAGAGCCCATGATAAAGTCAGGCTTCTGAAAGCCACGCAGATACACATCTCTTTGCTTACTAAAATGTGCCTATCCACTGTGAGTCACTATAGTTGCACTCCCCCAATGCATCTCTTCACATCCAACTGCTTCTCACATACATTTTCTATTTAGTTCCTCCATTAAGCTTCAAATTTCTCCTTCCCTTGATCCCATCCCACTACCTTATCTTGTTCCTTAGCCAAGCCTGCTGTCAAATCCAACTTAATCTTAGTCCCTTTAGTAGTTCTTCTATGCCACAAGTTTCCAATCCACTAAAGACTAACTCTTCCAGTTGCTTCTCTTATCGTTTCTATATTTGCAGACAGCTTATCCCCTATATTCTAAGGCCAGAAAAAAGTGAACAGTCAGCACAAAACTGATATGCTGCTTAACTTCCCATTATAGTTGACCTGGACCCACAGGGAACAATTTACAAAGATTTTGGGGTATTAAGATTTTTACAAATCTCAACTCAATTTGATTATTCACAATGATATACAATTTGGACAGTTTCACATTAAAAATGTTAACAGTACCTAGCTTCAAGTTAAAAACCCAAACACTAGAAGAAAGCACTGGAAAGTGCTACATGAGTCCTAACTCAAGCTCACAGCAGGAATAATTCCCAAGTTCCAACAGGTCACCCAGTACCTTTTTTCAGTCATTTTGAAAACTAGACTGACTTGGAGGTGATATGATAGAGAGCAGCTCTGTGGAAAACGACTTGGGAGTATTGGTGGATGAAAAGCTGGACATGAGTCAACAGCGTGTGCTCACAGCCCAGAAGGCCAACTGTGTTCTGGGATGCATCAGCAAAGCTGTGGCCAGCAAATCAAGAGAGGTGATTCTGCCCCTTTACTCTGCCCTCATGACACCCCACCTGGGGTACTGCATCCAGCTCTGGAGCCCACAGCACAAGAAGGACATGGAACTACTGGAGACGGGACAGGAGGGCCACGAGGATGATATTAAGGCTGGAGGACTTCCCCTTTGAAGACAGGCTGAGAGAACTGGGGCTGTTCAGTCTGTAGAAGAGAAGGCTGTGGGGGTACCTCAGTGTCCTGGTAGTACCCAAAGGTGGCCTACAGGAAAGCTGGGGAGAAATTATTTGCCAGAGCATGTGGCGATAAGATGAGGGGCAATGTTTTTAAACTAGAGCAGGGAAGGTTTAGATTAGACATTGGGAAGAAGTTCTTCACCATGAGGTTAGTGAGGCACTGGAACAGGTTTCCCAGAGAGGTGGTGGAGGCCCCATCCCTGGAGACATTCAAGGCCACGCTTGATAAGGCTCTGAGCAATCTGATCTAGTGCTGGATGACCCTGCTAATTGCAGGGGGGTTGGACTAGATGGCCTTTGAAGGTCCCTTCCAAATCAGTGTTTGATTCTATAGTGTCAAATACTAAGCTGGCACATGCACGCTCAGCTGAAGAAAAAAATGCTGGCTTCTCTTAGCCACAGAGTAGATCGTTCAGTATGGCACACTGTCTATTCAAGACATGTATAGCTACTCATAGCTACAGCAAACTATAGCTTTAAGACGAAAGCCTTACTTTAACATCAGTGCTACATGAGTCTAGCACCTAAGCAACCTTTACTTAAATCTGGTTTAATTATCTCTAACACGCATCAGATTCTAGCTAAGAGTGACTGTAGTTAATCCATTAGCCAAATGGCTGGCATCAGTCACACCTATATCCTATTTGTGTAAGGAATTCTGTATAACTAAAGACAAAAACCCACATGCGACTAGATAAAAAACTGAGGAGAACATTTCACATTGCTTCAAGGCTCTCTTTGCTTTCAGCATCTATTAAAAAAAACCCTCTCAGAATAACAGAAGTGTACATCTTGTATCAAAATGATTTAAAAACATTCACCTGACGTTACATGGACTGTACTGCAGAACACTTGTTTCTGGGCCACTAACAAGTTTACCCAAGCTCTGAACTTGCTCAATATTAAACAAAAATTTCACTTAATTTAAGAAAAAGAGAAATGGGATATAGTATTTTATCCAAACTCTCAACATCAATGAAAAGCGTCCTGAATTTAGATATGGAAAACTGAAGTATTCTTCCTCTCGTCAGCAACTACATTAAGATGACACATGTAATTTAAATTTACATACGTCCTACACCACACACTAAAACAGGATCAACTAGTCAAATTCTGCCTCCGCAGGCACTTGCAGGATGCCAGCATTTCAATCAGGTAAGTTTAACAAGACTGACAGACTAAGAGGAGCACTGATTACTGTTTTAACCTTACCTGATTAATCCAATTCTTGCTACAAAATAAATAAAATGTAGAATGAGACTGCAAACCCAGAAGAAATGTGTGAGATAAAAGACCTATAAAGCAGAGTGATATGAAATTGCTGGGGTCCTCCCAATAATCCAGTCATTGAAAGCATATCAATTCAGAATAGGAACTGCTTTCTAATTTGCCCACAGAATTATGGGAAATGCACATCTGGAAACTTGTTTTCCAACTACATCATGAAATAATATGGATGTTTCTAATTTAAATCACTTGACTGCAGTTACTGGATTATTAGAAGCTTCTGGAGTTAAAACAGAATTAATTGAAAGAAATTAGACCTTTGTGGTTCTTAACGTTTAATTTAAAAACACATCCTGCACAGCAAGTAAGAGGCTGAAAGGAAACAGGAGTTGAGGGGCACTTCAATGGAAATTCAGGCAAAATTATAAACTGAAGTATCTTTGCTCAGTCTCCAAGCCTAATCACTTACAGTACCTGTAAACAGATACTGATGCTTTTCTTACTAGAAAATTACATACCTGTTTCTTCATACCTGCAAAGTTACCACTGAGATGGTGAGACAGTCTAGGCACCTTCTACTCAGGAAGGTGGATATCCCTATAATTATGTCCATAGTAGAATTACATAAAGTATTTGGAACACACTCTGCTTGACACAAAGGGTGACAAAAGGAACAGCAGCACTCACACCTACATCTGTTCAGAAAAGAGATAGTGAAAGCCACATAGGTACAGAAGTCTGGCACTGCCCTTAAAACAACTGTTCAGAAACTTGGAAACCTGGACCTACCCTCAACCCAAGAGATTACATTTTTAAGGTTAAAACATCATTATAATACCAGAATAGTTCCACAGCCAGTAGAAAAGGCAAAATTGGGATGCTGCAAGAGTTTGCTGTAGAACTGGTAAACTGTGCAGAAGCTAAGCGAGACTCTGGTACAGAAAGCAAGAGAAACCATACTCTGCTTAGCAAATTTGGTATTTACCAGAGAGCATTAAAATGAACTCTGTTATATATGAGAGAGTAATAGTGACAACAGCAAGAAGCAGCAGCTAAAATTAGTTCTCTTTATTCTCTCAGCTAAAAGGTCTGCAAGAAAATTTGTGTGAGTGAGATTGAAACCCTTAAAGTTCTGTCTAAGAGCTGGTCAGAGTTCATTACTTTGTTTAACCTTATTTTTAAAATAGCTGCTTAAAGTTACTTTCATTTCTTCCTTGAATATTTGGGGTCAAGGAAGAAGACAGAAAAAGTTCTGCTTGAACAGAAGCTTATTTTCTTGCTTAAGTGAGTTCTTTCTATAACCATGTTCTGTACTTTTAATAGTTGTCTTCAAGCTGTGATACTTAGAGCAAAACTCTGACAATTACTATCTTCCAACATAAAAGAACCTGTATAATACAAGAGCCCTAAGGAGCTCCAGAACTATCCAAAACTGCGCATACATAAATTGAACTGTAACACTTCCACTGAAAGAATTGTTTTGATAGCACTGAAAAAAAAAAAAAAAAAGGTATCTACATTACTAGGAGACCAATGCTGCACTGCTGAGTTTTCTTCTGGCACTCACAGACATCTATGAACATTCAACAAGAACAAGGAAGAAAGACTAAAGGCCTGGAAAAAGGCAGCAAAGTCCCATATTACATTAATCCAGAGAAGCTCACAATTTATAACTTGTAAGAGCTCAAGAAAAGAAATGTTACCGAACAAGATCATACACAAAGCTAAGTAAGGATAGTAACCACATACTTGTGAATAGAGAAGCAAAAAGCCCACTTAATTATACAGAAAATTCAGAAAAGCAGCTTAGCAAAGCATGTCGGGTACAAAAACACCTCAACTTTAACTACTGCCTTAAGCTATTTCAGCCAAGTTGTATGGGGTCTGAAAGTCATAATTATTCATCGGACCTTGACTACACAGAGAAAAACCATTTAATTAGCTTAACATCTTAGGTATCAGCAGCCAAGTACTATAAATCTGCAGGTATGTGCCTTCAACTGTTAAACGAGGAACCTAGCAAGAGTGCAATTTATGAAGGTTAGTAGTCACAGAGACAGGGATGAAGATAAAACTATTACCACACAAAAAATTTCAATGAAAATCAAGGGACAAAAGCCAAGCAAGGTATCTGCCTCCACAATACCTGATAAACTTTTTGCGAAACAAATCTTGGTGAGAATAAGAGCTACTTTAAATAGATTGTTTTCTACAATCCTCATAGCACTATAGGTTTTTTGAGGATGTCCCACGTCTAAAGTTCTGTTTGCAATTGGCTAATATGATTAAGAAAACACATTGTTACTGACTTTCTGTCACAATGAAGTTTAATCTTTTAAGTTGGAGTTGGAAACCTCTTTTGCGAAATCATTTTGAAAATAAAGCTTTGCCTAAAGGAGAACAGAAGGGGATGCAAATGGGGAAGTGCAGGGAGTACAAGCAGTAAGAAATGTTAAATATGCAAAAGGAAGCATGGAAAAGACTTGCTGAATGGGGAAAAAAAAAAAAGTCAATCTACCAGGATTTTATTCTAACTAATTTCCACTGGAAAGTAGTGGCCTAGAAATAAAAGCTAATTTTAGAAATCCCCTAAGGAATGAAAACGCACTGAAGATAAAGGACAAGACTGTTTGCTAGTAAACACTGTTAGTACCAGTCAATACTAGAAAATAATCTTTTGTTTTCATTGTTCCTGGCACTCAAACCATTTACATCACCAACTCTTACAAAGAATCCAAACAAACAGAACAGAAGTTCGGCCCAATACTGCAAAGATGAAGTGCTGCCTATCACTGGCAATGTTTGCTGGACTACTGCACTAACAGAAACTTTTAAAGGGCATGTTTCCAAATACTAAATCAGTTTAATTACTAGCGGTATACATCCCTCACAGGAGCTGAGACTCCTTCAAATGCAGCTAGAAAATTTCCTGAAGAGAGAAAAATAAAAAAGTCAACCAAAAAACCCAAACCCAACATACACACATACCCCTCACAAGATCTCAGTTAACAACTTCAGCAATTAAGTTCTCATGTGGATTTTGGGGAAGTGAGACAGTAAGGTTCACTGACACTGCTTTTTTCCAAACTGTATCTGACCATTAGAACTATTATTTGATTTAATTGTGTAAGTGAAAAAACTGTATTAATTCAGAAAACAGATTTCTGGTGCTTTCAAGTCACTGAACAAAACTTCTCCCACCCTACCCTGAAAACTGTAAAGACTGTATGGCTTGGTTGTAACCTGTATATGAAATGTGCCAACGTTTATTCAGTATCAGAGTTAATACTAGATTTTTCTCAACCCACTCTACATTAATATATTCTGTATATTCTCCTTCAATCTAAAAATTGTATTCTGCCAATAGCTAATTAAAAAAAATAAATTAGGATTTCAAAGACCCTCTATGTTTTTATTGCACAACAACAAAAAGACATTACTGCAAGACCATCAAATGAACAGTTCTTATTGCATGCAGGGGAAGCCATGTAACCGAGTTCCATAATGTGCAAGAATCCCTTCGTAACACAAACATTAAGTTTCTAGAATAAATCAGGAACACCATTGCCTCACAGGGGAGGGAAAGGAGAAAAAAAGTGGCAGCCATCCTCCCAGAAACAGAACTACCTGAAAGTTTTACTCTAAGTGTTAAAACACTTGTGGCTGACCTCTAATTGGAATTAGGGTCATTCTATAGACATCCATAGTTTTATAACCACACTAAGCTTTCATAGAAAGTTTCAGATTCTTAGCATACCTTGACAGCGTCTTCAGTTTTGAAAGCAGAGTAAAATTGCCAGATATGAAGCAATCGTTTGTACCTTTACAATACAAGGTCACATGCTTGTGGGTTTCTACAAGCACGCACCTCCACAGCTCTCTTAATTAAGAGTAAACAAAATAAATTTCAGAAAATACACAGCAAAGGCCTATAAACCACAATAAACGTAAAATCCTGTGCTTTTCACAACTGAAGTGGGAATGGAAACGTTACTTTGTTTCTAGCATTCCTAAATTCAAGTGAGGGATTTCAGCAAATAAATTGAAAAATCTCGATCCTGTTTTCTCTAGAGGGCTAAAAGCCCTAAACTACGACCCAAAAATTAACTTAATGTAGGATTTCAAACACATTTTCTCAAACAAGATTACAGATTACCTTGCAACAGTATATAATTATTTTAATGTCTGTTAGAACCAGCCAAACAGACGTTTCATTACAACTACAGAAACCTGTGGAATTCAAAGATTGCAAGGAATAGTTCAGTTGAAAGGTCCCTTTCAATAAGAGCTGCTTTGGGATAGCTGTAAGCTTTACAAAGTCATTCTTACAAAGTAAGATTAATTCCCATCGCAGGAATTTCTTATCCTATGAAAACATGCACATTAACTGAAAAAAATCATAGCCAAACAAAATTATAATTTATAATGATCCCCCGCTCTCCTGAGCTTTAAGACTACCAAAGACATCTGTACTCACAAAGAAATACCAAATACTAAAATAAGCTCACTCTCCTCCAAGACACTATTTGTGCTGTTCTGTCAACTTGCCAGAAATACAGGTCATCTCTAACCACAGCCAAAGTAATTTCCTCTGTGGAAGTTCGTTGAGCAACTACATGAAAAAAAAGCTGTACTGTGCTTGTGACCCTCAGTATTTGCAAGAAGAGTGCTACAGCCAGTCCCAAAGAAGTCACACAAGCATGTATACAAGTCATACAAGCAGAAGTCATAAAGTCCCTACTGAAAGGGCTTTAACTAGGTAAACTCAGTGACTCTTATCAGGAAGATCAAAGCAAGGCATGTGTTTCCAGGACTGAGGCTTACATTAAAGGGAATGCATGCAGCTTCTTTAAGCGTGCTCTTACTGTATTTGCATTAAAAATTACACAGGAGTATGCTTTTAATAGAAAGTACTTAGACATTTATAATAAAACCTACAGCTTACGGCAGCTGTTGGCATACTTTACTGCTGTACGTTCTCCTGTCATAAGCAATGCAAATCACTTGAAATGAAAGCAGAACCCGTGGGCTTACCCTGGCATCCCCTTTCCCACAGGCAACCCCCAGCACCTTCATTTGCAAGTTTAAAGCCACCTGTACTCAGGAATGGAGTTGGACACGCAGCGTGACTTTAATTAAGGGCAGCACGAGTTTAAAACTCAAGTTCCTCAAGAAAAACAATCGTTTCCTTGACAAACTGGTTAAGGCCAGAACTCTTGTTTTCACCTCTCTCGTGTTTTGTGTCCCAGAAGCACCAAGCACAGCAACATCTCAGATGCCCCACCACCAGCTGAACATACCTGGGAGTCACAAGGACCCAGAGTCCCTTCCGTCCCCAGGACGGAGGCACGGAAGAGAGCCCCAAGAGCCGCGGCAGAAAGCCTCCTGCCTTATGCCTCCCGACACCACCAGTCCCCCGAAGAAAACGCAGACCCCCACCCCTTACATACACACACTCACCTAGGAAGGCGGGGACACAGGAAAGCCCGCATAGGATAAAGCGGCCCCCAGCCAAGCCCCAGAGAGAGACAGCACAGCCACGGAGCCCAGCCCGCGCTCTCCTCACTCCCCACGCTCGGCTCTGCCACGGAAGCGCTCACCTGGCACGTAGTCCGCCTCGAAACGCCGCCTCACCTCGCTCACCAGCGCGGCCTTGTCCTGTTGCTGTTGCTGAGAGAAAGCGAGAAACGGGAGGGGCGTGATAAGGGAAGGACAGGCCGGGGCCTAAAGCCGGCCCCTCACCAGTACAGTGGGCCCGGCCACCCCGAGCCGTGAGCCGCTGAGTGGGCAACTGCGAGGAGGACGGGCAGAGACTCACCTCAGCCATGGTCCGGGTCCGCTGCCCGCAAAGACCGCGCAGGCACAGCAGCACTGGCCGGGGCAGAGGGAGATGGGGACAGAGGCGCCGCGTGACCCCGGCGGGGGCGGGGCGGGAGGCGGGGCCCGAACGGCGATTGGACTCCCCCGCAGCCGCTCAGCAATCCCCGCCCCCTCCCCTCCCCGCCCTGCCCCTTCTGCCGCGNTCCTCCGCCACCTCCCCTCACATCGGGGCGGGAGCCGATCGCCGTTATTTCTCTCCGTCTCGGCACCACGGACCAAGGAGCAGGCGCAGACTTGTGCTGCTGGGGAGCGCGTTACCAACTGACAACGGCTCTCCGGGATGGGAGCAGTGCTGGGGCCCGCCGCCTCTTCGGGAAGCGGACGGTGAGGCCTGGCCGGGGCCGGCTGCCGCGGAAGCTGCCTCCTTCTGGTGAGGGGCGTCTCTCCGGAGCCTGAAAGCGGAGCTGAACTTGGTAAAAGGGCTGCAGTTCGCGTTGGGTGCTCGGGGTCCTCCCGGGGGAGGGAGGGAGGGAGCATTCTTGGTGGCAGAATGACTGGACTTCTCCGGAGGAGTGCTTCATAGCTGTTGCCAAGGATTAATTGTGTTTGCTAATAAAGCCTTTACCTGAGATATGGCTCTTAAATTTGATAATTTAAAGCACCGCTGTTTTCTACTCCATCCAGTGTATGTGTGGAGCTTACACCTTGAATTTGCATACACCAAAAAGTGTGTGTATGGATTGGCTTGTTCTAACCGAGATTATGCCAGCAGCTGATGAGCAGTGAGTTTGTGCTTCGGTAAACAAATGCTAGGCCACATTTCTGAAATACATTTGTTTTACTTAAAACCTTGCTTAAATTCATGCTGATCTCTGAAATGAAACCGTTTGCTGACACCTCATATTCTTAAATTAGTTGATGTCATTGGTTTACAGAGCATGTTTTTTCTTATTCTTAAAGATTGGTTCAGCTAGTCTCAGACTAATTTATCTTTTTTATCGTTTGCTTTTGTAGACGGATAATGTCCAGATAGGTTAAAATTTCTCCAGAGAAATAATCCTGACAAAGATGGAGATGCATACAGTGTTCTCATAGAGAAATATGCTTTAAGAGAAACGAAGATGCTTCTAGGAGAGGAAGAACAATTCTTGTCCTACAATGGAGAAGTCCTTATATTTCATCTGTCAAAAGCAAAACGTGTGGAGGGAACAGCTGATAAAACAACGAGCTTATGTGTCAGAAGAATGGCATTCAACAGAGACACAAAGCTATTTGTTCAGAAATCTTCTGGAGCTTTCAATATGCATGTCAGTCACTTAAAAACCGAAATAATTTGTTGTAGCTGCACAACAGATTCCAGAACAGGGATTATTCTTCCCTGTGTTTTAATAAAAATGAAAAAACGGAGCAATGTTTTCAAATACCTTCTATTGTTGCTTCACAGCTCAAATAGGTTTGAGAAGTCCTTTCATTTTAATTTGGATTATGAGATGAAAGAAGACATCAGGTTGTTTACTGGCCCTTCAGTCTTGTGGAGGCATGCCAACAAGCTGTTCTACATCTCTTCCAACACTTCCACAGTTTTGAGTGCTCCTGTTCAGCTTTCTTCTGTTGTGTGGACAGGTGAAATTGAGGGTGAAGGCACCGTTGTCTTAGGGATAAGAACTGCTTGCCTGCCAGAGAGTGAAGATGAGGATGAGTTTTCCACTTCAGACAGAGCCATCTGGGGTAGTGAGTTTTTTGCATATGCACTGGAAAAACAAAAAATGTTAATGGGAACATGCTTTATGCCTCATGCTTACAGCAGAGTGGTATCTTCTGTCTGTGTCTGCAAGAATGAAATGTTGAAAAAACAGCTCTGGATATCACTTGTTGCCATAACTTACAAGAATCAGCTTATTTGTTTCCAAGGTGGTCTTCCTAAAGGTGTTTGTGAGCTTCCCTGTGAGAAACCATGTTCAGTAAAAACAGCTGTAACCAGTAGCAGTGGTTTTCTGTTTATTGTGTCTTTCACCTCTGGAAATATCTGTGTTGTACAGAAGAGAAACAGCTTACAGGTATATGTGGCTTTAAACAGCTCTCTTGCTAACATATCTTTTTTTTTTTTGAGGGGTGGGTTGGGTATATGGTCTTATAGCTTTTCTGTTGCAGAAACTTACCATAGATTTAAGTTCTTCTTAAGTTGGGGTGGGTTTTTTTTGTTATTGTTGCCTCTGTTTAAATAACCTGAGAAAGTATGACATCATTTTGCTTTCATTGCTTACTTGTATAGCTGAAAATAAACCCTGGATTCTATTATTTAATTAGCCAAAGCTTCTCTTGCTGCTTGAAAAGTTCTGTAGTTTGAGAACTTTAAGTGGTACCATAGTTATGAGCATGCCTCCATAATTTGTGTTAATGTGAAAAAAAACTGATCTCACTGCAAGCATAAATTTCTCATTGGCATTTAAAAGCCTTTTGAGTATCACTTCCTATTAACAAAAAATACTGTTTCATAGAAATTACAAGAGGCTTCTTTTTTTTCCTAAAGTCAGGAGAGACAGATAACTGCCAGGGTTTTGTGTGTCAAAATGACTTACTTAACTCTGGAAATGTAAGTTTGTCCTATTAAGAAGTCAACATTATTGTACAAGTTTGTCTTTACCTCTCAAATGTATTTGAGCACGCAGAACATCAAAGATATAATGTCTAGCTGATCTGCAACAATTACTTGTTCTAAGTAAGTGTTACAGCATTCAGCTGTTTGAATACACTGAAAAGTTGTCCTCATCTCTGCAATCCCTGTTCTGGAGAGTGATCTTTAAATAAAAATGTTAATGGTTGGGGTTTTTTTTTCCCCAAACTACATAGGCTCTACGTGATGGAGAGCTTGAAACTTGTTAAAATACTGTATTCCACACACCTGGATAGAATACCTCTGTACGGAAAGCAAGCTTCACCAAAATGAAATCTCAAATGTAAGATTTATTCAGATACATGTTATCAAACCTCTTCTACTGTAGGTGGCTTCCAAATGGCAAAATGTGAGGTCTGTTCTGGTGGATGATTTTATTGGCTCTGGAAGTGAACAACTGTTACTGCTTTTTAAGGATAACTCCAGTACAGACGTGTTACGTACATTCAAAATAACAGATCTTGGAGAGGTCAACTATGCAGTAAGTTCAACTTGCCGTTTCTCAGCTACTCAGTCTGTGATTAGTAAATTAAAATAACCTCAACAAATCATTAAAGTATTGGAACAAAGTGAAGTTAGATGTGTGCAGTGAAATGCCCCTAAAGTTTGAATACACTATTCCTTGCTATAATCGCTAGATAAGTTATCTGAAGAGATTATTCTACTTCCATGATAGCATCAATGTTCTTTAGGGTAATTAAATAATGTGGTTGAAAATGTTTCACATATGTAACAGGTTTGCTACCATGCTTACCTTTTGGCTAAGAACTCTTAATTAAGGACGTTGTTTTTATTAATTATATTCTCATAATATGTACTATCAAATTATAATTGCTTTCAGAAGATAAGATTTTTCTTTCAAAATGCATATTATGATTCTGCTGCTTTTCTGTAACTCCCCACAGATTTTTATAATGCTAAGTAATAGTCTGTACCTTTCAGCTTTGAAATTAATTCTGGGTTAGGAGGATTTTTTTGTGTGTTGTTTTGTTTTGTTTGTTTTTTAGAGTGATGTTAATTATAAACATGATGTTCCTGCCACAGAAGGCTTGCAAGAAAATGGTTTACTGACCATTCAAGCCCTAGAAACAAGATTACAGGTTTGTACTCAATTGTTCCGCCTTCATGTTTTCTTCAAATTGCTTTTCTGTGTTATCACAATATCTAAAGGATGAGGTTAAATATACTGTTTTTTACTGGAGAACTGGTTCAGAGAGAAGACAACATTAGATTCCTGTAACAGTTTGGGTTGGAAGAACCCTCAAAAGACCACCTAGTCCCAACCCTCCTGCCTTGGGCAGGAACACCCTCCACTAGAAGAGGTAGTGCAAAGCACCATCCAGCTGGCCTTGGACACTGCCAGGGAGGCAGTGTACAAGGCCAACTGGCACAGGCAGCCACAGCTTCTCTGGGCAGCCTGTTCCAGGGCCTCACCACCCTCATAGGGAAGAATTTCTTAATATCCAATCTAAATCACCCCTCCTTTCAGTTTAGGCAGTTACCTATTGAATCAGTTGCATTCTGTGTTTCAGTTCTCTCAAATGCATTTGGGTAATTGGAAGGGTCTAATTTAATTTTAATTGCAATTTTGAGATACTGCTGAAGCTATCCTATCAAAGCCTCTTAAGTCATTTTTCACATAGGTGTTTAAATACCAGTCTAATAAAGTTAGAACTCTTATTTCCTTTGCTCTACATTACATACTTTGACATAGTGTAGTGCCAGGTTCCAGGTAGGTGATGATGAGTGGCAGTTAATCTGAGGTGTGTTACAATCTGTTTCTTTGTACATAGACGTCAAACAAGTTGGTGTTTACTTTTGCCTGAATCAGTGACCGTGGTTATTTCACCATCTGCTGTTGGCTTTTTTTCCTGTTACTAGAAGTTGTATAAGAATAATTTTGCTGAGTATAATAGGTGAAGCTAAAATACTTCTTCATTTTTATTAGCATCATTTATAAAAACAAGCTAGG
The DNA here is from genome assembly GCA_013399135.1 of Heliornis fulica. Taxonomy (NCBI): domain Eukaryota; kingdom Metazoa; phylum Chordata; class Aves; order Gruiformes; family Heliornithidae; genus Heliornis; species Heliornis fulica. The sequence continues at coordinate 128,707 of VXBZ01002750.1, forward strand.
GGCACCTTGACAGAGCCCAGTTAATCAATGGGAATATGTCATTGCCTTTCTTTCTCTCTTACCTTTTTATCATGTTAATAGATATCCAGTATATTCTGCAAGATGTTCTTACACGGCGTTGTATGTTAGCTTATACCAAATGGGTTATATTTAGGAGACAGCATAAATCTCATATTGAGTGAATGATGTGAGTCTATTAGTTTGCTAAGAGTGCTTTAATTATGAGATAGGTGAGGTAATTATTTCTGTCATTTGACAGTTAGCAAAAACTTAAGTAGGATGTAGTGGCAGTTTTACCTTTAAAAATGAAGCAAATTAACTGGCAGAAATTTAGTTCTAGAAGAAAAGGAGGACTATGACCTGACTGAAAAAGGAATGACCAACTGTGAAAGACTTTTGAGTCCTAATTACAAAAGAGATGTATAAAGAGGTATTATACATCTTCCAAAAGATAAAAGCTGTTGTTTTGGGAACACTGGGTAATAGGGTTTCTTCTTTCCTGGAATTCACAAGAAGGTAGAAGTTGGACTAATTGAAGTTGGACCTCTTGAGTTCCTGTCCAGTCCTGCATTTTTACAGTTCTTGGGTTTGAACATTGGAGGCCTGTTGGCTTTCACAAGCAGACATGCCACCTTTCTTCCAAATGCATATTTTCCAGTTTTGGGTTCTTTTGGATAGTCATATATTTTAAAACTGATTTATTTGCTGCTATATTCTTTCCCTACTCCTCTACAAGACAGCAATAAGTTTCAGTCTTTCTCATACACTACACCTTCCACTGTTGTAATGCAGGTTGTCCACCCTGCCATTGACAGCTCTATGTTCTATGTCATTATCTTCTATGACTTTGTTCTTTTAATACACCAGCTGTCTCTATTTCAGCTGTACAGCTCTGTGACTGTGTTAGGATCAAATGACTAGGCTGTTTTGCACATCTGCTGGAAACAAGCCACTGGATGGAGATTTCATGTATAATCTGCTGTTAAGTTCCTACAGACACAATATCCTTCATAAGACCTTTCTTTCTTTGTGTTAGGATCTTTCTAATCTCTAATTTTCAAAGTTACATGCTGACACAAGCATTGTGAGTTGAAAATTTCCCTATGTTTTAATGCTGTAAATCTTTAGTGTTGTAATGCTGATGACTTTGGAAATAGTTCTTTTTAACCTTACTGTTACTTGTTGAGTTCTCCATTGCTGTGTGTTTCCCTGAACAGTGAAGTGCTCTTGCTGTTTCTTTGTCATCTGATGACTGATATGATGCAATAGTGCATGGATCTTGCTTAGCTTGGATATTTCCGAAGGTTATTTTGCCTTGAAGCAGTGCCTCTTGATATTTACCATCAATGTTCAGGTCTTCTAAAAATTTGCAATCAAATCTTATTTTGACAGTCTCTATGGAATCTCGTCCTTTAGGACAAAATTAAATAGCAGATGCAGCCCTTTTGTGTATCCCTGTTGCTTACCTTTTATTTCACAACTGTGTAGCCTTTTTCTAGCCCTGTGAGAACTTCAGCAGGACTGATTTATGATCTCTGCATATAAGTAAGGCACATTTCAGTTATATGCAGTAATACAGATAAGTTGCATTTTCCAGCCAGTGAAATTGAAAAATTTATCAGTCTGTGCATTTTTTTAGCTGCTCTATGTTTAGCTCGTAGTCTACATACACTTTAATTGCAATATGTTAAAACACTTGGCTGCTCTACTTACTACTAAGCCTCTCTGTCTTGATTTGCTTTGGATCTGCTGTTCATGCTGGATTTACTCCCAGGTCTATTGTATTGAGCTCTGGACTGCCTTTCTAGTGTTTGTTTTCTGTTTTAAGGTGATCTAGGTTATTTTCTTAGTTTCACGGTGAAAATCTCGTGACTTCTGCCGATACTTGTACTCAGTTGATCTTGACATATGTCAGAAAAGATGTGCATGTCACTTGTTCCAGGGAGGCTTGATGGGGGACACTACCTAGTCTTGGCTTAGTCATGGGGTAAATATCAGGTCTCTTTCTTTTGTTGCTTCCTGAGGAAAAAACTTGCAAAAGTCAGCAAGCATGCATCAGTGAACCTTTGCCCATTGATCTGCTTCTCAATCTGTGCTTTCATATTTGCTTTCTGTTCCTCGGTGGCTTATTCGGGACTCACCAGTGAGAGTGAGTCCTTTCCCAGTTTGGCACTGGATTATTGCTTGGAATCTGGTACTTATCAATACATAGTTTGACAGGTGGCAAATAATTTTTTTACGGAACTTATAATGATGAATGCTTCTTGCTCTCAATGCCCTTTGTCATTGCAGCTTGAGCAGCATGTGTTGTTTTGTTTACATGAAAGGGGTTTTTTATTCAGATTTGTCAGTTGGTTATGATCGATCCAGAATTGGTTTGATTGTGGGTTTGGGATTGGGGTTTTTTTTGGCAGGGGATTGGGGCTGGGGGAAAAGAGTGGCAGTGGAAGGAAGTTTCTTTTGCATTCCAGTTATGAACTTTGTTCTGTCTTTGGTAGCACTGGACTTATCAGGATCTTGCTTTCCAGAGAATAGCTTTTGTGGAGCTTTCATAAAACCCTGGAAGCTGATGCTATCATGGCTTTTTTGGTTGTTTTGGTTTGTGGGATTTTTTGTTGTTTTTTGTTGTTGTTTTTTTTTCTTTTTTAACTGAGACTATTCTTTATCTATGTCTGTTTGTAAAATTGTTAATTCTTAAGGATATTTACTTTGCCAGTAATCAATACAAGCCTTGAGAAGAAATCAAAACTGGTATCTTCCAATAGAAGCAAAGCAGGAACAATAATAAAAGAGAGAGAGATGTACATAATTTGATAAAGTTTACCTTAAAAGTTTATCTTGAACTCTAGGTTTAATATTGAGTTTCTAAGGCTTAGATTGATACTTTGGCAAACAAGCAGCCCAACTTGAAATTTGAAAGCATTGTATGAGAAATACCGAGATCTTGGCTTGTGATGCTTGCATAAAGATGAAAAGCTGAAAAGATACCATGATAGCTTCAACATAATTTCATATTTTCAGTAGACCTAAGCATAAGTCTAACAAACAGCTTTATTTTTTTACAGGCTGGTTTCACCTCTGTTCGAGAACTACAGCAGCATTTAGGACTCAAAAAGAAGGTCATTCTTGAATCTTGTAGAGCACTGATAGATCTTGTTGAAGAAAGAACCCATGTTCTACCAACTGCAAAAAAGGTAAAATACAAAAGAGTACAGATGACTTCTGAGATCTTCTGAACCATTTGTAGGAGGTGGTTCCCTCAACCACTTGTTATTTTCATTGGTATGGACTGCCACAATCAAAGCTCATTAATATGCTTTTTATTTCTGGTTCATTTTCTTAATCTGTCAGTGTAGGTAGATAAGAACAAATTTACTTGTCTTTACTTGAAATTGATTTGCACAATAGCTTCTGACTGCTGAGCTGTATGGAGGAGTAATCTCTAAAAAAGCATTAGTGAAAAACAGTAAGGGGGTGTGCACAGCTTTAATTGGCAGAGTTGCTGAGATATTGAATATCTGTCTGTGAACTGACATGTTAAAAAAATGAGCCGTCATAGATCTGTGTAAGTAAAATTGATTTTATAATGGGAGCAGAGTGAACTGTGGGCTGAGAAGGTGACAGAGGTTGGGAAGGTTGCTCAAAATAAGCCCCCTAATTTGCTGGAAATGGAGTTGATCTTCCTTTCAGTTAGTGTCGTGGTCCCTTTCAACTCAGCCTGGTTTAGACAACAAAATTTCAAGCAATTAATGCCGTAGTATAAAATAACTTCTAATACCTTAAATCTTTGGACAACTAATCTTACAGCAGTTCAAGAGTTAGACACGTGATGTTTACAAGCAGAGGATGAGTTATGCTTTTCACAATATCGTGTTTTAAGAAAATGCAATTCTATCTATTTAATCTACTGTAGAGAATCAATTAATTTATATAGATGTCATTCTATGTATCTTAAAAGCAGTTCTGGAAATCATTTGTGGTAAAACACAAAGTAATGCAGTATAAAAAGAACTATTATCTCCACTTCATTTAATCTAAAAACCATTTTTCTGTAAGGAAGGTCTTGTCACTCTATGGGATGATGTAGAAAATCCTCCTCATTCTCTTAGTAAAGAAACATCATTGGCATCTAAAGTCCCAGATCACTTCACAGAGAAACTGTGGCAACGTGTTGTGGGTGACAGCTTGGTAGTTGGAGTAAAACTAACTGAATCATTTTACTTGTAAGTATATAAATGTATTTAATAATTTCATTGCGTAGCCTTATTGAAATTAAATTTGTAAGTTAAGCTTTGCAGTAGAGAGAGTGTATTTTTGAACTTTGAACTTTCTCATCTTGAACATCAGTATATAATGTTTCAGGTGTGTGTATTGTCAGTATTTCTCTCTCTAACATTGGGCAAAAATATGTTGTACAGCTAAAAATCATTATAGCCACATCATTACTGGAGACTTTTTACAACAGAGTTTTCTGTGACAAAAATTAAAGTTCCTTATAGACTGTGTTGACATAACTATGCCGACATCAGTATGAGGTGTAGATAAAACTCTCTTAGCTATACAGTTCCCGATGCCTTACTGTTAATATCTTGCCATACCTAGAGTGATTTGCTTAAAGAAACACACAGAAAACATTTTAAATTCTCTGATAAACTTAATAAATACTCTGCTTTTGAATTGAACTATATTACAGTCAAATACCCAGTCAAATTAAATAGTTGCTAAGCTTGTGTATTGTGAAAATTTTGTGGAGCAATCAGCCATACACTCATTAAACCTTCACAATTATTTGCTTATTCTAATTATTTTCTTTAAAATTATTTGTTTATTTTGTTCATTTTAAGTGCTCGGTTCTAGTTGTAAGTACTGCTTATGTCATTTTTCCCCTACTCCCGCAGGGAGGTAGCTAATTTGGAATTATTAAAAAAACAAACAGGATTACACAAACCACAAATTTATGATGTGCATTGTGTGATGTTAACTTTGGAGTCAGAATTCACCTTTTGACCAATACTCCCACAAGCAGTGTCGCTGAGGCTGTGTTAGGGTAAGCTTAAAGACTATTCATGGCACTGAAAATCATTCAAGTGGCTGTGAGGGAGGTGACCTGTCACGCCCTTTGGCCGTTCTGCTGGAGCTGCGGGTATAGTATTTCTCAACTGCCAGATTGCTGTAACTTTACAAGAAAGTTGACCTCATCTTCTTGACAGCCTCGCTTAAGAGCCACTGAGTCAAGAGATTGCTTTTTGCCTTTCCAATGTTTACTCTTTTAGCTTTGATGGTGATGACTTTGGTTTTTGGAAATGAAATACCTAATTCCTGCATAGCCCCAGAAATCCTCAGAAGATTTGGAACCATTCTATAAAATCCAGCAGCAATATTGCCCTCTTCTGCAATTTTTTAGTTGAGAAAAGATCTGTGAAGATGAAGTAATTTGTCAAAGGTTAACTGGTAGGCTAGCAGCAGAACCGAGGTCTTCTGGGCTCCAGTACTACATACAGCGACCTCTGGGTTTGGGGAAAAGGGCATGCTTTGTATCCACCACCCAGTGCTGCACGTCTTCATTGGTTACTTTTGTGCTTCCTACTAATGCAAGGTTGCAGTGATGTTTCAGATTGAATTGTGGGGTGGTGATATTTCTCTGCACAGAAAAATAGATATTCATAAGACTTTCAGATGTCAGTGACAACATGAGACTGAATTGATTGATAGAATAAAATATTCATTAAAAGAGGATTTGAAATAGTTATATAAGGTTTTCATTGAAAGAATCCTGGGTGGAATAAAGTACTTCATAGATTTCAGGAAATTACCACATGTTTAAATTGATAGTGTTTTAAACCTTTCATTTTATTCTCTACATTAAATTTTGTTTGAGCATCTGTAAAACAATATCAAACATCAGAAGAGAGCCTTTAGTCCTCAAAGAGAGCAGAATTAATTCTTTCTGTGGTTTGTTTTTTTTCTTACTTATTAAAAAAAAGTTAAATTTTAAAAAATGTCATAGAGTATCTTTAGGGGTTATGTGGAATTTTCAACATTTTCTGGGGAGATTAGACATCCAAATTCTTTCTGTTGAAGTGAGGCATCTAATTCTTAGAAACTCTTAAAAAAATTCAGTCCACGTTTTGAAAATCTTAATATTGTGCTCAGGTGAAATAGTCATTTGAAGGACATACACTCTTTGCACAGTCTGTGACTTAACCTGGGATGAAATTGGAGCTTATGGTAGTCCTAAATGGCTGTATATATCTGTTTATTTGTCAGAAGGTAAAATACAAACTGAGAGTGAAGTCATCTTACATGGATTTTCACAGGTCACTGAGCGATGTCAGTTTGTCTTTAGTGATGGATCAAGACTTCTCACCAGTTTCTCCCATTATCAAGTGTCAAAATAAAATCATTAAGTTGAACGAAGCCTTCTCAACATTGTCTCTATCTTCGTGTCAAATTGAGCCTCCTGCAAAAAAGATGAAGTTGGACTTGCCTAGCAAGAAAGATCTGAGAAAAGGGTTTGCTAAGCGGTGTTCGAGGGCTCAGCCGGAGGGAGCAAAGGCAGTCATTGCTGTCACCAGCCTTTCGCCATTACTGGCACTCCATCGTGTGTGTTGCATAGCACTCCTACATGCAAAGAAACGAACCCGTCGGAGCGATAGTGTGCGGGAGGGCAACAAGATCACGGTACCCTGTGGGAAGATTTTGTTAAGTCTGGAAGATATTTCAAATGGAAAATATTCAGTAAAGATGCTAAGGGATAATAATTACTTTGCAGGTAAATGGATTGCTAGAATTTGGGTTCATAAATGTATACCTTAATCTTCCATTTAAGTGATGCCAGGCTAAATTTTCAAGGTGTGATCACATCTGTGTCTTTGAACACAAACTGCATAGACCTATTGTGAATTAAAAGTGGAGTAAAATAAAGGATAGAGCACTTAAGACTTTTTCCATTTTGAAAGGTGAGTTGCCCTAAGGTTTTGTGCTAGCATTGGTGCTGAAGTGTAGCTGGAAAGGTTAATTTTGAAGATAAATCTGAGTACAAAATTCTGAAGCCTGTATTAGTTTTTTTTTTCTATAAATAAGATTAGATACATACTTCTTTTTTTCCTGACATACTTTACATCTTTACTAATATCAAAGTAATTGATGCTTTTCCTCATCTACATGTCTATTAAGGTCATTTAATTTGATTTTTTTTTTATTATTTTGAGCTGTGCTTCTGCTCATATAGCAAAATGTCTTTTTGATCACTTGCGTTTAATTTTAATTTTTTCTTCTGTTTAATGCAACATAATTGGCTAAAACCAACATGTCATCGTCATACTATCACCAAAGGCTATTAATACATGTTTTTTTGCAAAGTAACTTTTATCTTGAGAGTTTTCACTATATAGCTGGGGATCTCATAATCACCTAACTATTTTGCTTGACAGAAGCATGTATAAGATTTTAGGTGAGAAGAAAATTCCCAAAGAATGCCTGAATGCAGGTGCAGAATCTTCAAGTAAAACTGGGAGTGTGAACCAAAATTCCAAGCATGTTTAATGAATGCAACATGATCAAAATATTTAGGTGAAATAACTTTTTACTGTGTTTTCTTGCAGGTTCCTTGGAAGATATACTTGCTGTCCTTGCCATATCTGTCAGATTTTCCTTTCAGGTTGTGTCTTCTGACTGCACACTGACTTCAGTAAATTCATGGTTACTGGGAGAAATGGAGTGCACACCTTTTAAGGAATGCCATGACACCATATTCTGTCATAAAGCAGGCAATGTATATGGTACAGTTTTTAACTGGTCCCTGAAAAATCAATTTGAAGGAGTTCTAACCTTATTTTGCAGGTAAAATTGCTGAAAAAAACATAAAGTATACTTATCTTGCATACACACATTTTATCTTTATACTGTTTCTACTTGGTAATGTAAACAACAGTCAAAATTCTAACCGGTATGACTCCAATATGATGATTTGATAAACATCATCGGTAACAGAATTATTTTCAAAGCAGAACAATGGCAGAACCTGAAATGCATTGTATAATTTTGTCTAGGCTAGAATGTTAAATTAGAAGTAAGTCTAGTCCTAGTCTTTATTATCTGTTTAGTGTAAGGGTTTTTTTTTTCATTTCACTGCATCATAGCTTTATATTAATTTTTCTTGCAATAATCTTACTTCAACTTCAATCTTTCTTCAGCATTTGATGACTTAAAAACATAATACTTAAAGGAATGTTAAAAAAAAAAAAAATAAAATAAACCCAACTAAGCCAACAAGCACAAATATACAAGAACAAAGCCCAAGTTGTAATAAATTTAAATTATGTGAAATCTGTAGTTTAGTAATGCAACATAAATTTAGTCTGATTTTGTACATGTTTCTCATTTATTTCCTATCTGCTATGATTTTGAAAAGGAAATAATCTGAGGAATCTCAGTTATTTCATTTTTTTAAAGTAGATTCTTGGATGAATGTCTCTAAAATTTTCCAAACCAGGCTAAACAAATTAGAAATACTTCCATAATTTCAATTTAGCTGGATAAGGCTCACAACATAAAAAGTGCTTCTCAAGTATTGACAAATGTTGCCTGTCCTAAAGCATTGAAACTAAAAATTCAAAGAAAAGGTATATCTCTTAAGAGTCTCTAATACACAGAGATGTTCAAGTTTTTACTCAGATTAGGAGTTGACATCCTTCTTTTATGTAAGAGGAAAGGCTGACATGTTTAAGAAATCAATCAGTACAATTTTAAGCCTCAAGACTTTTGGTTCTTTTTGAAAACTTAGGTTACTTCACACTATTCACTTTTGATCTAATTTTGCAGTAATAGTAAGCTGCATTTTTGTGGTGTATCTTCAACTTTTTTTTTTGTTTGTTTAACCCACCTTTGGATTGATCTTTTTATCCATCTGGGATAATTCTGTGATATGTGGGAGCTACAGATTAAGTTTTTTTAGCAGCCTCTCAGAACCAAAATAAACCATACCAGCAGGATTACCATGAGCCAGCACTGTGTCCTTGTGGCCAGGAAGGCCAAT
>VXBZ01002750.1:137922-205163 GCA_013399135.1 Heliornis fulica
GGAACATTTTCCTTATGAGGAAAGGCTGGGTCTCTTGAGCTTGGAGAAGAGGAGACTGAGGGGTGACCTCATTAACGTTTATAAATATGTAAACGGTGAGTGTCAGGAGGACAGAGCCAGGTTCCTCTTAGTGATGGCCGGTGATAGGACAAGGGGCTTTGGGTCCAAGCTGCAGCATAGGAAGTTCCTTGTGAATGTAAGGAAGAACTTTTTCTTCACTGTGAGGGTGACAGAGCCCTGGAGCAGACTGCCCAGAGAGGTTTTGGAGTCTCCTTCTCTGGAGACATTCAAGACCAATCTGGACACATTCCTGTGTGATCTAATCTAGATGATCCTGCTCAGGCAGGGGCGTTGGATTTAGTGATCTTTTGAGGTCACTTCCAACTCCTAACATTCTGTGATTCAGTTATACATAGTGGAATGATAACTAAATTGAAATAGGTGTATTTTAAGGAAGAATGCCTTCCTGATCTGAGTGAGAAAACTAGCTACTTAAGGATGCTTGTGAAGTTTTTGGGTTAGTTGGTTTCTCTTTTTGGATGTTTGGTTGGCTTTGATGGGTTGGGTGGTTTGGTTTTTTCTGGGATTTTTTGGTTTTTTCCATCAAAAGACATAATCCATGGAATTTATCTGGCCAAACACTGGATATAAGACCTTGGGCGAACTCTGCAATGCTTTTAGAATGACAAATGTGTCACTGTGTCATATATGCTACACTGGTATTCAGGAGAGTAGGTTCCCTGACGATTACCAGCATTATTTTCTGTTTGATTTTTAAGTGCAACTTTCCCTTGCCAGTGACTATTTTAAAAAGACAAGCTATGAGCCACTTAATAGCCTCTTGATAGTGACAATCTACAAATATAAGTGACTCTTTTCTGCTCCTAAATGCAGACCAGACAATGTATTTCCTTTGTGCTATTACATGTGACCGTCAGAGACAGTTAATTGCTTGTTAAAGAAACAAGTGGTGCACATGTAGCCCTAATCGTGGACATGTATTTTAGCATAGAATATTTATGTCGTATTTAAGTTTGCTTAGTGACACTTCTTTTGATTTGACTGTGGAGTTTATGGTAGGAAGCTTTAAGACCAGTAATAAAAATTAACAATAATAATCTTATTTTACAGAAATCTGACAGTCTTGTTCCAGTGCCTTCATAGCTTGACAAGAGTTCTCCCACCAGGCTGTGATATAAGACTCCTGAGATCTGGAAGCAAAGGTGTGCTTATTGAAAAGTTAGCACAGGCTTTGGAAAAAGAAATTCTCACCTCGAAGAATTCTTTCTTCTCAAAAGAAGGGAAAGCTGAAAATGATCTGACGTGGGGGAATGAGCCTGCCGAGAACATAAGTGATGCTTCTTTACTGGACAGTGAGGAAGGAGTTCAGCAGTTCAGAAAGAAGCTCCAGAAGGAGCGGGAGGAGTGTGTGCTAAGTATGAACCGAACGATGAATGGTGCCCTTTACCAGGAAATCGCTTTGAAAGTAGCAGAAGCTCAGCTCAGTTCAGATATGATTGTGTGGAGACTGAGCAAGTCCTAGAAACTGTTTTCCAAGTTAGTTTTGGATAATTTTTATTAAAATTAAACTGTTAAATAGTATTTATATTTCCATGAGTACTTATATTACCTGAGCTACAGGATGAAGAGTATTTCTACTGAGGAATACTGTGGGTTTTTTGGTTGTTGACTTGGAGCTCATTTGACAAGACTTTAATATTAAAGATAGCTGCAGTTTGAGAGGTCCGTTCCCACCTGGAATCCAGTGGTAGGTCTAATCTCATCAAATTGTGGAGGAAACTGTAATTTCTAGAATGTTACCTAGCTTCAGTGCCAGAAGATTTGTTTGCTGGTTCCCTGGGTCAGAAATGGTTGCTGCTCACAGGTTTTATCCTCTCTCAAGTATTTTTTGACATTGTGCAACTGTTACTCCTCCTTCCTCTGGTTTGAACAAGAAACCACCTATGTGTCCAGGAATTGAATCTTTCAGGTACTACTTGCTGAAGTAGTTACTTTTTAATATTTTTTTCCTCCGTTTTTCAGCTTCATGAGTGGCAGAAAGGTTAGAAAAATCCCAAATCACAATATTTTGCTTTTTTTAATCTTTGCTTTATGTAAGCAAAACATTCCTCATGTTTGTCACCATTTTTCTACAGTTGTCAAAATTCTGCTTTTCGTTTTTCCAGTAAACACAGTTTTAATAGCTGACATCTGCAGTGTGACCCTGACAATAAAAGTTTGGCAGGAAGAGTGGCAGATATTTATTGACTCAAAGGAACACTGACACTTAAGAACAATTCTGTATCTTTTTCTCATCTGAAAGTCCAACTTCTGTATGTATGTCCTCCAGAAGCGTTATGGCGATGATGTTTTTTTTTTTCAATCTGAGGCATCTTTTTATATTGGCAATGGGAGTAAATGTCTGAAGGCAAAACACTATCTCGAAAAACAGCAGAGAGAACACTGTGCTTGGTAAGCTCAACTGAGGTTTGTGATGTAGTCTCACTTTTGAGATATGCAAGTATTAAATGTCTCTTGGAGACTTATCTAGCAAGGGACTAGAAATGTATCCAGAAGGGAGCCTTAAGAAATTCTCATGGACATTTAAAACTCATTATTTACTGGATGAGCAAGAATTGTTAAAAATCCCCTTTTGTTTTTAACCCACAGTTCTGTTCAGCCCATAGTCAAAGCTTAAGAGATCCTTGTCAGGGCTTGGCAGCCAGTTGTCACTGGAATTTCCAGAAGAAAGTTCATGACTATAAACACTTAAACGAAGTGAAAAATCTCGAAGTGCAATTCTGTAACTTGCAGCTAAGGGCAAGACCTTGGTAAACCAGCTGAGCAGAAACTTTCAGAGCAGCAGAGCAACTGTTCAGCTCGGGGCCCTTGAAGGAGTTTATGCAAAGCAGTATAAATAGTCCAGTAGTTGATTTTTCTTAGCAATACTGTAGCAGCCTGTGGCATATTGTAATGATCTGTCACATGTGCATCTGCCTTTAAAGAGAAGCCACCACTTGTGTCTGCATGCATTTATTGAACTAGTAGATTGGGACAAATGAAGAGAAGTTGCTGAGGACAGAAGTTGCCTGTTTGTAATTCCCTAGAGTTGTTACTTTTTATTATTTAAAAGCAGCAGACAGAAATCACAGGAATGTGCAAGTGTAATGGCTAGAGTAGAATAATAATACTTAGAACAGCATACTTCTACTAAAGAGTTTCTAGAGACATGAATGCATAGCTTGCTGATCATCAGATGTGATCACTAAAAGCTTTCCTAATAGCTCTAAGATTCCTGGGAGTAGTTCTCCGACTGACTAGTAATGTATAATGATATGGCACAACTTTCGGTGGTAGCGATGCAATCAGTAGGTGTGTTGCATATGTGCTTTTATGTGCCAAAATTTCAAGGTCTGCTGGAAGTACTTGGAAAGCTTATCACAGGGTTGTTGTTTTTTTTTTTTTTTGGCCAGGTTTCATGGAAAAATGGAGCAAGACAGCCTAAGCCTTTGTTGAAACAAAGACTTAGTCTCTCTTGCTCTAGAATCCTATCTCCAAGTGGCAGCAACAAGATTTTTTGTTTAGAGAGATTTGTTGTCCTAAACTTGCCTTTCAGAAGTAAAAGCAGCTGAAGGTGTTAATCTTCAGTTTTAGTCTATCATGGTGGTTAACATCAGCACATGCTGCTGTCCAAATGGAGAATCCAAATTGCACTGACTAGGAAAACTGGGTAGGTTGCTATACTGGGTTTATATCATGAACAGTTGGAGTCCCGTTTCCTGGACTTTGGGGAAAGTCTTGGAAGTGAAATGTTGTGTGGAGTGAGTTCTGCATGTTCCCTTTTGGGCAAATCAATTGAAAAATTAAGTCGGTGTCAGCAGTGGCACTAGTTGTCAGGGTTAGCATTTGCCAAGAAACAGCTGATAGAATAGTTGGATGTTTGATTCTGTGAATTCCATTTTCCATGATGGCGTATTACATTGGGAGAAATACAGATCACAGCCAACACAAGGCGGTCTTGTTACTAAAGCTGTTAACACAGAACTGCTCACACAGCACGTTCGCTTACTCACACGCTCATAATTTTTCTGTAGGAGCAACCAGTGGGAGACCAATCGCAACTCCTGGGACCTCTGGCTCCTAGGCAGGTAGTGTATAAAGACCCTCAAAGAACCCTTTGCTTCATCAGGTGTGTATATGTAATTTCATAGGGTTTTGCATGCATATAGTAATCTCCACCTACTCACACACAATCTCAGTTATGCAACCTGTGGTTGATACTAGTGTGGGTAGTGACTTTGCACACAGCCAGCAGGCTCTTGGTGTTCTGAGCTTATCAGTACTGAGGGACTTAACAGAACAACAAAGTTGCACTTTTATCAGTTCCTGTGAAGCTTTCACATGCTACTTCTCACCATGTACTTGTCTTCTTATCAGCCTCTGCTTGCTGGTGACTGTTCCTCTCTACAGAGCTGGAAAACTCCTTCACACAAATTTGCACAGAAGAGGCGTTTATCACACATAAAGATTTGACAAGGTTATAAAATCATGCCCACAGCCAGTTTGTCTTGACCCCAAAGAGTCAAAAAACTGCTCTGATTTCTGATAATCAGTAGATATCCATGGTTTCTGATAGGTATCTGTAGGAGTGGTTCCAGTTCTCTGGCCAGGGCAGAGGTCAGTGTGTAGACACGTGCCTTGCAATGGCTCTCTTACCACCCGTGTCAAAAGCCTGGGATGCAAAGAAGCCTGGAATTGGGAGCATGAGCTGTCTTGTCTAAATGGCTCTTAGGTCTGTCTTAGCACTTTGAAAATCAGCATGATTTAAGGCCTTAAGAAAAAGGATTGTGCTAGTGAACTCTCTTTATTCATATTTATTGGTATAATAAATCAAAGTAGCTATTGTAGTGATTTTCGCTGTCATTCTCGGTCAGGAGAAACCTGCCTGCTTGAAAGTAGTTTCTGTTGGATAGTAGTATTTCTTTTTAAGTCTGTGTGTGTGTGTCCACGCATGTCTCTTAGATCAGCCAGCAAACAGCTGGTTGGTTCATAGTAGTGAGAGTTAAATCTTCTCTCACAGTTATTAATTTTTGTTTTCCCACAGCTTTTGACAATTTGGAATTGTGACAGTCTTAGGACTGCTCTTTCCTGAATCATGCTGACTCTGCTAAGACAAAATAATAATGCTAGCATGTGAGTTATCCATCAGAGACTATTAACAAAGATGATAGGGTCAGCAAAAGAGTATCCAAATAGGGGTACTTTTCTTCTCCCTTCTCTACTTCCCTGGGAGAGATGAAGTTTTAAACAAGTGGAAGGGAAGTTATTTAAAACCTCAAATAAATGTAAAGGCATGGTTTTAAGCATTCTGTTGTTTCTTGTTTCTTTCAGGGTTTTTTTTTTTTTAGGTCTGGGTTTTCTTCGGTGCTCTCCTCTGCACTCTAGGCAAGTCATTGGTAGGAACAAGGCAATCATCTCTATCAGTGCATACTAGGAGTTTCTAGCTAAGAGAAAAGCTGTTCCAAATCCTCCCAGGGCAGGGCAAAGAGTAGGAGGCTTAATGCCGCTGTTTAGTCATATTAATTATTTAAGAAGGTAATACTACTTTGGTGTTTTCTGTCACCTAGGTTGCTGGTGTATGACACTATACCCCTTCGGTGCATTGAGAAATTAACAATTCATATGTGCAAGACAACAGCTGCATGTTTATAAATCACCTGGTCAGGGCAAAGACTGCCCAAGTGTCCGGTTTGGGTCAGTCTGGGTCCTGCCTGACAGTCACAAAACCCTGTTGCTTAACTGTGGTATTTAGGTCAGATCCACAGGTCGGTAAAGCAGTTTCAGGTTAACTAATCCTCCTCCTTATTGTCTAAATGGAGACGGAGTGAATCATTGGCCCGGCTGCGATCCTTACCTACGCAGAGAGGTATAAAGGTATAAAGTGCTTTGTAATGAATCCTTCGAAACAACGTGTGCTGCTGCTGTACCTGCCCCCTTTCCACTCCCCAGAGCCCCAGTTACTGTTTTGAACCGAGCATGTGATGCCTTCTTTTGTAATCCTGCCTTTGAAATGTTCTTGAGCGTGAGGGGAGCAGCAGAAGCTGCCAAAAATCTTCCAAAATTCATGGTTGGTGGAAGTCTTTTGTTTCTGTACAGTCTATGCTATTCCCTCCCTGCAAGGCTCTACTCATAGTGTATTTTGAGATCCTTCATGCTTCCCTTCTCTCCCACCCCAGTGATCAAATGCTAAAGACCAAAAAGGCAATCACTTCTAACATGCAAAAATTAGCTTTGCTGTGCATTATCATGTAAGAAACAGGTATATTTTCTTTTCCAAGGGATAGAATTCTGCTAAATCAGATAATCTGCAGATAAAATTGAGCTCCCTGATGCAAAGTGCGCCTAGATGAACTTTTCAAGTGCCCAGGGCACTAGAGAAGGAATTGTGTAACACAGAAGAAACATTTCCTCTCCACACCCCTGACACTCCACCCCCTCAGCTGAGTACTTCATGACTGCTTATCATAATAATATGTAAGTTTTTTTTTAAAAATATCTCTGCAATTACGGCTCATTCTTAATTCAACTCTACTTATGGGAAGTGGGTTTTAATGCTGCCTACAACATTTTAAACCTTTAATTTGGTCTCTTCTCTCAACCTCATTTAAGAAAATTCAGCACTCATTGGGTGTGTTACTATGCTACTACAATTTTTAATCTATATTTGGATGTGATTTTTAATACAAAACCTTTGTAGCAGTGCAGAGAGGAGTGCATTTTTGGGGGGGGGGGGTCTTGACACAGTTTTTCTCATTTTCTTTTTCCAGAGAAGCACGACATTTCATAATGATCAAATTATCCAGGTGTCTCCAAATGCAGATAATGTGTACCAGATCCTTCATTACACCACACCCCCACAAAAAAAAAAAAAAGTTGCACTTGATAGTTACATCAGATAATTCAGTGTAAATCATGTAACATTGTAGGTACGTATAATTTGCACAAACTGCAAGAAGATAGGATACAACATGGACCAGGGTCTTTCACATTTGTCAGCTTCTTTTGTTTGTCACAATAGCCTAAAATAATCACCAAGAGCAGCAGTCAGATTTGAAGATCCCTAGAATATGCTGCACAGGTAAGAATCGTTCAGATTTGTGATCGCATTGATTAGATTACGAATTCTTACTCGCGCAGCATAGTCGAGCCATGCTGTATGTAAAGCAGCATTGTCTTTCACCATCCCATCCAAAAGCTGTCTGTGATTCAATGACAGGAAGATAAATACAGCCGCCATCCTATGAATAACAGTAATTGCCACCTCAGCAGGAACAGAGCTGAGATTACAGGTTCCAGCAGGGGATAATCACCAATAGCCTAATGATTATGGCTTCACTGGGATTATTTTTCCTTAATGATGTCCCTAACTTTCTCAAAGTACATGATTTATATTTAGTTAACTCAAACACAGCATTTCAGTTGTGATTATTTAACTAAAATGCTCAAGAATTTATAATTTTCCTTTACTCCATGTGGTTACAAGTCATGTGCACTGTAGTGTACTTTACCTGCTGCTTGGCTAGAGGAGTGCTTGTGTAAAGGCAGAAATGAAGAAAATTGTGTTCCTGAGGTAATATCTTAGAGTTTCCACCTTACTACAAAACAAAGCAAGCCATTCCAATGCAAAGTACATCAGTAGTGCACACCACCTTCTCAATAAACATGGGTTTTTTTGTAGCTAGGCATCAGCATTCAGTAATTTTATGGAAAGAATATATATTTCATTCCTTTCAAAGTAGGTCACTTTCTAAAAGTGAGCTCTGAAAGCATATATTATTGCTTGAGGTATGACACATTTCACCCAGAGCCTGTAAAAAGGATGATGCTTTGCTACTGGGGTGTTTTACCTCAGGAAAAAAAACATAATTCTGATTTAAAAACAACTTTTTTTTTTTTTAAAGGATTGGACAATGAAATAGACTTGGCAGAAATAATCAGAGAAGATGAGTAAATGATTTGTGCTTATTGGATTTTCCCCGAAATCAAATATATTGTCTTCTGAATTTATAACTAGATAATTTACTGAAACGGTATAAACTGTATAATTTTCTACGGGGGGAGGAAAGGTACTGAAAAGGCTTAGGGAAAGAATAAATCCCTACTCTGTTTTCCCACAAAAGAGAAAAATTTCTGCAAACTGGTGTATTTTCTTGATGTAGGCAAAAAAACCAAAAGAGGATGAGAAACAGAAGGGTCTTGTCCTTTTGAAATGGAGCCCTATGCTAAGTGCTATTTCCTGCTGGCTCTTGCAAACACTTGGAGTGAACTGGGTTCTTTAAAAATCCACATTAACCTTCTCCAAATTAGTAGCATTTGAACGGTAGCACTTTCACAGTGTCAATGACCCAGGATTTGAATGTTTTGAGTCACTGTGTATAGCCTGAGGTTATAATAATGGTGATTAACAGCATCTGAAGTGTTTTTTTTTTATTTTTGTGTTGGTTGTTTTTAAGTTACTGGAATTTGTGGCGTATTAGACAACTTACACAGGTGTAGATCTACCCAGCTAATCTGGGGACAATTGGCTTCTCACATAGCCATGTTCCACTCACGGGCCGCCACCTTGCCCTGTGCTGTTTGTAATGCCCGTAGCATGGGGTGTTTGGTCCATCCCATGTACCTCCCATCTTTGCATTGTGGCTCTGGGGTTTTACTGTTACTGTATGCTTAAAATTAAGAACTGGTGCTTTTAAAAATCACAAAGCCTTTGACACATCAGCATTTTGTACTCATATGGCTGGGAGGTTGCAAAGCATCTGCATACAGCTATAATGGTCTTTCC
Organism: Heliornis fulica; assembly: GCA_013399135.1. Taxonomy (NCBI): domain Eukaryota; kingdom Metazoa; phylum Chordata; class Aves; order Gruiformes; family Heliornithidae; genus Heliornis; species Heliornis fulica. The sequence continues at coordinate 146,765 of VXBZ01002750.1, forward strand.
CTCTGGAACTCCGTGTTTAAATCTATCAGGACCCAACACAATGCCTCCTTTTCTCCACTGCCTCCCCATTCCCCATCCTGAACTCCTTTTTAGACCTTGTATATGATTTAGGTTAAATCCTGGTGTCATCCAAGGCAATGGCAAGGCTTTCTGAGAGTTTCTAAGAAATTTCTAATCCCGTCAATATTCAGAGGGGCTCAGAGAGTTTCCCAGACCCAGCCTTAGAAATAGTCTAGCCCTTGCCCAGGTTTTTTATCAGCAGCTAGTGTAATTTTTTAGTAGGCACAAATTGGCTGTATTTCCAAAGTTAAAGGGAGAATAAGAAATTATAAACACAGCAATAAATTTGGACCTGCATTTATTTTGCAGTTAGTTTATTTGAGCCTCTGTTCTTGCTAATTTTTATTTACACTGGCAGCAGCTGTGATATTTCAATTTTATTTGAAATTATTTGTAATAAAACTGGCCAATAATGTGCCCATATTCAACAAGGTAACAATGAAACAAGTTGTAGTCATTGATAAAGATATTTCGGGTTGTAAATCTTCATGGCAAACTGCATGTTTTGAGGGTTGAACAAACAAATATTAAAATACATGTGCTTCAAATACCAAAAGTGTGCCAAAAAAGAAAAAACAAGTTATAGTAGAAATATAATATGTTGTGTGGTTTTTTTTTTCTTTTAGGTTCACGTTCTTTTAATATCATAAGAAAAGAATAAAGTTGCACTTAGTAGTTCATGCTTCCAAACTCTAACATAAAGTTTCACAGACACAAAAGAGTAATTCAAAAGGTAAATAGTCCTTAGTGATATTCTCCAGAAGGAATTTGTTTTCAGTGTACCAACCAAAATACAGGGATTTTTCTGGGCATTACACTCCTACTCAAAACTCAAGCAACATTTCCTGTGACTGGTACTATTAAATGAAAAAGTGATATTGCAATAATTAATGTAGTTTAGCTAATTCTTGTATGAGCTTGAAAGATGAAGTACTCCAGCATTAGGCTACCTGTAAGCTAGCTGTAGAGTGCTCTGAGGTGATTTTGGTGATTTGTGAGACTGCAGTTTGGGAATCCATTTGCTTGCTTGGTGGCATTCTTTCCTCTGTGGTCTTGTGTAGATAGTGATGTTAGTATACAACCTGTTATTTATCTCAAGAAGCTTCTATAAGATAATGATCTTGATAAAATGCTTCAAAAACATCTGTCAGTGCTAAACCTCACTGTTACCTCATATCACTTACTGGAGAAAAAAAAAAGAAAGTGTATAAATTCCTACACTGTTTGTTACAGGTTTAAACAGGGTTTATATTTTCCCTTACCAATTTACAAGCCTTATCTTTATTGCAGGTGATGTGCATTGATTTACCTCACCTTCTCACTAGAACCCCTTATCAATCTATTTTGAATCTGAGAAAATCTTACCTCCATAAACTGTGCTGAGCTACTCCATTTGTAACACACTACAGTTACAAAACCATTTGCAAACTTGTGGTTTCCAAAGAAAAAAAAAACCTAAACAACAACTAGAGTTGAATTTGTTCTGTCTTAAAAACAAGACTGACCACCAAAGAGAGACTGGTGAGGTTCATTTGGTACCTGACAAATTAATTATTTCTCCCAAAAGAAAATGCAATTTCAGTATATTATTCAAAGTTGACAAAATACGGCCCTTCAAATACTCTTGGAAGAAATAGAACAGCATTTAAATCTTCCAGTGATATTTAATTGCATTTAGCCTGAAGCATATCTGCTGATTAACAATCAGTGGTAGCCCTTAAGATGCTGTTTCCTGAAAGCACGTCTGCCTGCAGTTCAGCTTTGTGTGGCTGGTGCCATAGGCGAGGTGGGTTGTGTGTACGTACAGCGGATGGATGTCTCTCTCAAGCCTGCACGGAGAAGTTTTAAGACGACCTGTTGTGGCTGTGTTGATCGGCAGGGCAAGCAGGAAGTTTCACGTGACCACAAAACCACTCTGCACACCCCAGCTTGCCTGGGCAGCCTCGCTGTGCTCCCCCTGAAGAGCCTGTGCTTGCAAGGGAGGAGGTGTTTGGCGCTGGGACCAGCCCTGCAGTCGCTCCTCGGCAAGCAGATCTGGAGGAGATTGCTCCCTGGGATCCCTGGCCACAGGGATGGTGCTTGTCCAGGTCCAAGCATGCATCGGTGCTTCCCATCGGTTTGGGCTGAGGCTGGTGTGTGCTCCTCACATGTGGGCCCATGGCTGGGGGCCTGAGGGCTGGTCCCAGGAGGCAGTTCAGCTGTGGCTCTGTCAGCCTGGGAGGAAGAGGGCTTACTGATGCAGAGGAGCGAGCAGCTATGGGCCTCTTGGTTGGCGTTGACGTGGCCTGTGCTGTTGGAGGTGGTTCGCTCCGGCACGGCATGCAACCAAAGCACTTTGAGGGACAGGCAGCCCTCGGGGTCACCTCGCTGTAGTTCCTGTCTGCTTTGCCAATGAAGTGCTTTGCAAACTCCCAATGGACCACGAAGTTTGGCTCAAAATAAAACCCAAGTGCAGCGCTGGTGGGGCTGAGCTCTGTCTTGGGGAAGCGGTATTTCTGGGGGGCTCCAGTGGACTCTGGAGGGTGTTGCAGGGCCGGGCATGCCTGCTGCTGTGCTCTACGTCACTGCTCTGCGCCCTTCCAGCCCTTCCATAAAAGACCAAAGACAATGAAGTCGTTACAGAGCAGTAACAGCAGAAATCAGCGCAGAGGGACCTCCCTGCAGCTTGTTGAGCTGGAGGTTTGTTTGGCCAAGCCTTTTTGTATCCTCCCTTCCCTGGGAGAAGCTCCTCTTCATTTTGGACTTGGTGGCACCGGGGATGCTCTGCACTTCCCCATTAGCTGCCACGGGCCGTGCAGCCTGGAGCGCTGCCCAGTCCCCAGCCTGTAGAGAGGTGGCTCTGGCTGTGGCTGCGGCTGCCACGTCATGGCTGGAGGTGACGCTCCGGGGAATGTGCTGGCAGAAATAGTGCTCCCGTGTGAATAAATAGTTCCTCGTACTGCTAAAGTGACGGCAGCAGTGTACTACACTGCCGGTTTATATATATCTCTGGAAGCAACCTTGAGCTTGGTAGCAGAGCATCAGGTTTGTGCTCTGAGTTATTTTTATTTTTCCCCTCAATGCAATCCGATTCATAAAAAACCCTATTTTGCTCTGTCAGTCTCGGCTTCTCGCCTGCAGTGATAGCTACCAAAAAAGTTTGCCAAGCGAACAGGGAGAGCTCTGTTTGGCAATACTTTGCTGGTGGCCCAGAATAAAAGCACACGGAGGACAGGGATGCACAAGCCTGTGGAGCCCCAGCAAGCACATTTTTTCCAGCTGCTGTCGGGCTGGGAATGACCCAGCTAAGAGACGTCAGGATTCAAACCTAAAGCAGAATAATTTTTTATGAGGTGAGTGATTGGGTGTCGCCTTGCAGTGCTGAACAACAAACAAGTCCATTTCCAGTTAGAATGCCAAGTGCCACCATCTGACTTTGTTCCCAGCATTAATTGACTGATCTGCTTCCAAAGTACTTTGCTGGCAGTGGGTGGAGGCAGGCAGCAGAAGGCGAGCAAACACGCCGGGAAGGGCCTGTTTCTGCCATCATGGCTAGAGACTGACAGTGTGTGTGTGTGTGTGTGATGGTTAGGATGCAGGTAAGGAATTGTTTGCAGTGAGCAGGTTAGCGCATTGGTCTCATGCAGCTGTCTCACCCTTTGACAGACACCATGTGTCCACTCCTGCTCTTCACCAGAGAAAGAGGCTGGTGTGAGGGAGGTGAGGTAGTGCCTCCTCGAAAATCACTGCAGTTCTGCAGCTTCGCCAGTTCCACATGCATTGTTCGTGGTCCTGACTACACGCTTATGAGCCTTTGGGAACAGGGGTGCGATGCTGACAGAGGCAGGGAAAATAAATGGCTGGATTAAAGGTTTGTGAGCTAGGCTTTTCCTGAGAAACCGCCTCCTCCTCGCATGTAGGGTGGGCTCTTCTCAAATGTGTGTGTGACGGAGATAATATTTCTGGTGAAACCAACTGAGGGGTTGCTCTCTTAAAGCATGCTAATAAAGTCTAGTGTTTGTTCAGGTGAATAAATACACTGTGATTTAACATGCCTACATCCAGCAGTTCATTTATTTGCTTCAGGGTTGGGTTTTTTTTCCAAATATTGAGAAAAGGGACATCCCAAGCATCATGTGTCTACAGTATGGGGAAATAACTGATGTGAGCTACGTACTTTTGTCTTTGCTAGTACTTTGCCACTCAGCCAAAATTCAGGAGGCTTCCATATTAGAGATGAGGGAGGGCCTCAGTACATCTGGATGTAGGGAAAGGTTTCTTTCCCTCATACATTTTATTTGTCCATTTTTTCCCTACTATTGTACAACTTTATAATAAAGTGTGCTTGGTTTTTTGTTTGTTTTTGGTTTTGTTTCTGTTTTTTCCTGGTAAGAGCTACACACATTTCCAGTCTTGCATTTAAAATACAAAAGACTTGCCACCCCCCTGCACACATCCTGGTAGTGTATGTCTAGAAGCAAGGTTAGGGAGACAGTTTGTAATCAGTTTTACTACTTCCCAATAGGCAGGCTAAGCATAGTTTTTCTTTCCAAAAGATTTTTTCCTCTTTGATTTTGTCCTTTGAATGATAAACAAAGCATTGACCCTTTTTCTGGATGGTCTTTTTAATCTTCAGCTGGAACTGGAAGGCAAGAGCGTTAGCAGAAGATTTTAAATCCATGTTCTCTTCAGCTGAGAGCAAAGCTGTGCCCAAGGCACCTCTTAACACAATAAATTCATATGTCTACGGACCACGAGGACTCGGCAACACTTATATCTCTGTCAGTACAAAGCACTGATTTGTACAACAGAAGGCAGGAGAGGAACTTGCTGCCTGGCTGCTTCCTAACTAGCAGGGCCTGTTTCTCTCTAATCTTGCTGGATTTGGCAAGGCAACTATGTTTTGGCATCCCTCTGAGCCCAGCAAGGAGTGACCCAGCTGACAGGGTGAGGGACAAGGGGAAGGGATGGGAACCTGCAGGAGCAACAGTGCAGGCTGACATACCCTGGTGCACTGTGGGTGCCCAGAGTGACCCCAAGGGAGTTGTTTGCTTTCCTGTTTTACATGAGCCAAGTGATGTATGGGATCCCACCCCACTGGCGTGGGCTGATGGTGACTAATACTGACTATTCCTTCAATGACAAGCTCAACCTGAGTGAAGCCTCAATGCTACTCATCATCAAGCATCTCACAGTAATCTTACGGTATTTTAATGACCTACATGTAGGTCACATATGACCTTCTGTATATTTATTCTAGACTTTTTTTATCCACCCACACCCTCGTTTCTGCCATTGACCTGTTGCCCACATGCCATTACCCTGTGTGAAATCCAACCCCCCATTTCACTCGGTGGCCAAACGGCAGCTCCGCGCATGCAGCCAGAGGCCACCTCGCGATTAGGGCGGGAATTGCGCATAACCGCTCCACGCCGCTGAGCCGGGGGCAGCAAAACTCCCCGACAGAATAATTTGTAGACAGCCAATTTATCTTTGTGATTAGAGAAGTCTAGTATAAAATCGGCACTCGCTGTGAATAAATAAATTTGTTATCTCCTAATTAGAGCGCTATACAGTTGTGAATCATCATTTGATTGTGGTGAGATGAATTTTCCTGAAGAAAATGTTTCCTGTTTCATTTAACTATAGTTTATAGACATAACACATATAGTTAGCGCTTCCCAAGATACCTCTTGGCTGATGCATCGCCACAGACAGGGTAGAAGGCCGGCTGGATAGCATGGGATGTCTGTTTTGCCCCCTACATAAGTGACATTTTGCACTTCTGGCTTCCTGACAAGGGGCAGCGAAGGCGCAGGCGCTGATCTCCTCTCTTTGGTGACCAGTGATAGAACCTGCAGGAAACAGCATGAAACTGCAGCAGGGGACATTTAGGCTGGACATTAGGAACAGGTTCTTTACTGAGGGGGGCACTGGAAGAGGCTCTCCTGCAAAGGGGTCACAGCACTGAGCTTGGTCGAGTTCAAGAAATGTCTGGATAATGCCCTCAGTCCCATGCTTTGACTTGTCTGTCCCTGTGTGGAGCCAGGAGTTGGACTTGATGATCCTTATGGGTCACTTTCAAGTCAGGATGTTCTGTGATTGTATGAAGATTGTATGGAAGATCCTGGCAAATCTGTTTGCATATTCTTTAGTTATTATTTTTTCCAAAGCTATGTTTCCTCTGGTGTTGTGTCATTCTGCTTGCGAGATAAAGTGAAAACAGAACCCATTTTGTGGAAGAAAATTGCTTTGTTTTCCCTGCTGTGTTTTTGTACCAGGAGCTCTCTCCTCTGGCAGGCTACTGCACACCCAAGCTACGGTTTTTACTGAAATTTCCCCTGTCTGATGTTAACTTTATGCCAACTAGAAGCATCTTAGAAGGCCATGCAGTGACAGGAGGAGGGAGAATGGTTTTAAATTGTAAGGGGGTAGATTTAGGTTGGATATAAGAAATTCTTCCCTGTGAGGGTGGTGAGGCCCTGGCGCAGGCTGCCCAGAGAAGCTGTGGCTGCCCCCTCCCTGGCAGTGTCCAAGGCCAGGTTGGATGGGGCTTTGGGCAACCTGGGAGGATAGTGGAGGGTGTCCCTGCCCATGGCAGGGGGTTGGAACTTGGTGATCTTTAAGGTCCCTTCCAACCCAAACCAGTCTGTGATTCTATCTCCTCCAGAAAGAGGAGAGATACGACTTGCAGGTTAGGCTGCCTTCATGGGAACCAGAGTTTTTGCAGGGACTGGTCTGGATGCTTTTCTGTGCTCGTTGATGACTGGGACCCTCTAGCACTGCCAGCACCGGGTGACAGCATTGTGCTGCAAAGGGAGAACAGTGTGCTGCACCTAGTTCCAAATCTGTACAATGGGTGAAAAAGATGATGAAGTTTTTCCTCTTCCACATAGCTTTCTGTAATGCTCAACTAGTCACGGCCCTATGCTTGCACTCACCCAGCCTGGAATACAAATTTTAGATGTGACTGCTGTGATGTCAGCAAATCCACTGCCTCTTCAGGAGTAAAATACCATCCTCGGTCCTGGCTTGACTGAGAAGTGTTTTGGAGAACTGGTTCTGTTGGAACCTGACTCATCACTTGCTTGGTCTCTCTCGACACACAACAGTTCCTGATGCAATGTCCTCTTGCTCTGCGCTCATTTCTCTTGGGCTGGCCTACAGAAAGATGGTAAGTAAGGGAATTGTTCATCCACCTCTCTGTGGCATTGAGCTCTACATGGGAAAGTTTGCAACAAAACTAATGTCTTCTGAAAGTAAACTAGTACCTGGAATGCGATAGATGCTCTCCAGCCACAAAAGAAAACAGTGATGAACCTCCTCCTAAATTAAAAAGCTTCATGTTTTAACAGATAAATGAATGATTTTTTTAAAATTAATTTTTATATTTGTATTCCATTCACATAGAAAAAAAAAGAGGGGAAAAATATAGATTATTCTGGCCAAATTCTTCTCTTTGAAACTTCTCTGTTGTCTGTGGAGTTAGAGGAGGAGAGGGATAGGCCTTTCATCTTGACCATGTGAACGTGCCAGAGCAGAAGAATTTATCAAAGCTGAACAGTACACAGCATGTCTATTTATCTGGGTTTTGGCAACCTCTTATTCCTTTGCCACCTTGTTTCTTAGTGAAGATATCTACACAGGAGACTGAAAGATGATTGTGATTAAAGTTTCTGAAATGTTGGTTTACTCTTAAAGGGTACAGTAAAAAAGGCCAAGGGGAAAAATCCCCAACTTTTTTACAGGAACTGATAGTAATTTATAGGGGACCTGATATCACCCAACAGACTTTGAAGCTGATAATTAACCAGAAAGCTTCATCATTTGGTAATGAGCTGCCTACAAACCCATCTGATGAATAAAGGCTGTCAAATACAATCTCTTGGCATGGCACATCCAACTGCAGGGCCTACTACAGATGGCGTGATAGTGTCTGACCATCTGATTCAGTCCAGGGATGCCAATGAAAAAGCACTGTGTGCTCCAGATGATATTTTTCTAATTCTTCAAATGCTACAGGAAGAAATGATAGAATTTCTATATCCTTGACCGTGGATTTCAGAGTAGGGAAGTAAACACAGTCCCAGTCCAGAGTTAGGAGAAAAACACAGTGTAAAACAACAAAATCACATATGCATTATTTAACACCATTACTGGAGAGGATGCAGTGTTGGGGAAAAAGCTACTGTAAGAGGATGAGATAGAATCCCAGAACATTTATAATATCCATCTTCCCCGTGGCACAGACTGGCATACATACAGCTAGCCGTTATTTGTTGCAATTTGTGCAATTCAAAGCTGTTTTTCATCCCTTTTAAAAGGCCTACCCAGTAGTCTTCACTCAAAGGAAAACTGTAAATGGTAGTTACTAAAGGCTGGAGCTCCATTCATCTGATAATACAGAGCTGAGCTGTACAAGGAAAACTGTCAGTTCTTTAAGGCTGTGTTGCAGTGCTGTAGGCACCGCAGATGTTAAAGCTTTACAGAGCTTATAGGACAGCATGCATGTGGAGCAAAGCCAATCGGATACACAGTGATAAAGAAACACACCTTCCCTCTCTTCAAACCAAAATGTGTTCTGGGCTTCATTCAACCACCAGCCTCACACTGAAGAGGCTCATCGTCACTTAGCCCAAGAGGAGTCACTAAGAGCTAAGCCCAGGGAAGACTAAGAATGAACAAAAAGTGCCCGCTGCAGCCACGTGCAGAGGCAGCTGATGGGTTTGCAGAAGCAAACGTAGCTGTGTAGTTCCCAGGGCCAGCTTCTCCTCATGGGAAAGGATCGATGAGGTGATCAGGTCACGGTGACCTGACCAGCCATGGTGATCAAGAATCATGGGCTGCAGCATTCAGAGAGGACAGGGCAGACACCATTTTCAAAGCTCAGGATAGTTTACGGTACACGGAATACCTGTGAGCACCCCTAACTTCCATCCAATACAAAGTCTTCTCCACATCAGCTGCCAAAGAGCAGATATCACAAAGCAGGGAGCACCACCACTCGCTGCCGTTCCTAACAGATAGTGCTGCCTAGATCAATTGTGCAAAACAGAAGCCAGGTGTACAGCTGTGCCAGCCACCTCTGTGCTTGCATCATACCTCATCTCAGGTAGGGAGTCTGTCAGGAGCTCAAAGGATGGGGATATTTGTAACAGAAACATGAAGATAGGTAGGAACAAAGTACTAAGGGAAGCGAGTGTGTGTGATTGAACACCAGAAGAATCAGCAGAACAAATGATTAAATGCATAGATAGTCTCCCCCCAGGAAACATTTTCCAGGAGTAAAATGGAGGCAAGAATTGTTATACCAGGCCAAGAAGACCTGCATAAAGAGAAGACACCAGCCCAGCTGACTTTCCAGCAGACCCCACATGCTAACAATGGGAGGGTGACACCAACATGGCAACATATCACATATAACATAGCACATATGATTTTTCCCATTAGCACAGGAGCAAGATGGACACCTTTTTGGACACCTTTTCCAAAACAACCAATGGGGCAGCAACCTGTCCTAAGAATTAGAGACCTGAAGACATGATGCTCAGCCTGGGGACCACTCCATAAGGGCTGATGTTTCCTAGCAGATATGAGAGATCTGTCCAAAATGCAATTTTGTGTGGCTCTCAAGAGGAACCCCAGGGACAAATGGCAGACTTGGCAGCTGGTGTCCCTTGTGCTTGGTGTCATACACAAGAGATCCAAGTGAGATCTGAGCACAGACATCTTGGTGCTTTAGAGTACGTGGTATGAGAAAAATATTGAACAAAATGTATCAGGGAACGGCTGTGAACAGGTAAAACTGAATTTCTTTAAGATGTTTATAAAGAAATATCACCTCCCCCTCAATCATATCTTACATCGAGTTTTTTAATACTAATTTCCATCTAAGTAGACACATCTGGCCAGGTTTAATTACCCTAGATGCATCCCAGGAAAGCTGGATCAGGGTGACTTGTGCTTTGCCCAGCTGTAGGGATGAGGTGCCATTGGACCCAAGCTGGCCCCAGGTGCAGTGAACCTGGGTTTGGCAGGTTGAGCTCCATCTGCACACCAAGCTGAAGCAGTGTAGCTGTTTCCCAAGGCAGCCTTGGACACAGCAGAATCACGTTAATACCAGCATCTACATGAGCTACCTCTGACAGAGGAAGCCATTGCATCATTGGTGCCAAGGGGTAGGTGATGAGGGACAGGATTAAAACATGTCTGTCAGTTTTTATAGTGGGCTGATTAGCTGACCAGTGGAGGTTGCTGGCATGGGGAAGGCAGGCGCAGTGTCTGGTGTCCATGTTGCACATTCGTGGGATTTCCTAGAGGGTTATCAGCAACATGTTCACCTGCTGAATCCCATAATGGTCTATAAACATTGATTGGCCCCTCACAAAGTCATCTGTTACTTGTTGTAAGTGGAAATCCAGAATAGATTGACCGGTTGGTTTGAGGGAGAGGATGTTGGTAGATTCATTTCAAGGTAATTGAGACTAATGTAACGAGTATCAAAAATATTTCCCTTTTCCCCGGTACCCTCACACACGACACGTATGTCTGCTGTGGTGACACCATCTGTCCTGAATGTAATCTAATTTGTAGAGTTTCATACATGCAGCAGTAAACAATGTGCTGACTGTATTATTTGACTGAACTTGCAAACCTTCACTTTAATTGTATTTTAGGGTATTTTTTGACATTTCAGATACTTTAATTATGAAGGTTAGGAGCAGCTCCACAGGCAGGGTTAAAATTAATTTTGTACTCAAAAAGTTTCATTTTCTTAGCATGTACCCTTTCTAAATGACATCAATTGCATTTTCTAAGGCTTAACAAATTAAACATACTGATTATAAATTAAAATTAATTCATATTAGTATGCCAGAGCACGTAACAACCAATGTATGCACTTTTTTGTGTGAGCGCCCTTTATCTCCCTAGCAAAAGCACACAGTGTTATCTCTCGCTTTGTGCATGGCAGCAACATTACCAAGACGCTGCCTCATCCCCTTCCCCCCAGCTGAACTCTAAATGACTGTGTTTACTCGCAAAAACCAGGAAGGCTGCAAGCTACACAAACCCTGCTGTGTTACCCGGTCTCTGAAACCTGGTCTCAGAGACCCCACTGATGGAGTCATAAAGCATTTCTAGCGCTGGCCTGCTATATGGCTGCAGAGCACAGAGGTGCCCCTCACACCTATGGAAACCTCCTGCCAGTACTGATTTCCGTGTGAGTGTCCTTTGGCGGGAGCAGCAATGATCTGGGCTGCTCTCTCTCGTAACTGACCGTCGCTCAGACACCAGAGATGGTTGGTAGCGCAGTTTGAAACTAGCTCTGCGGAGGGTATTTCCCCAAATGTCTGCTTCTGTGCTCAGCAGAGCCCAGCCCACGTGGCCCTAAGTGGGGGCTGTTTCCAGGAGCACACCTCTGGCATCATTCTTGGGATGTGTCTAGAGAAAGGCCTCTGCAAGGGCTTCAAGGTATGTAGTGTGCAGCAAACTCACAAAGGCAAAGGCTGGTGAGGGGGAGAGCCCCCTGCAGCTGCAACCACCAGGCTGATGCCCACAGCCAAACCTGCCAGACCAAAACCCCATGGGGAGGTCATCTCCAGGTTACCCTGGGACCTTTTGTTCTCTCCAGGAGGCTGAGAAATTTTTCCTAAGGACACAAGGAATAGATGCCTGCCTCTTCTGAAAAAGGACAGTTTTTTTGTGGAAGTTAATTTTTAAATGCGGAAATAATAAGGTCAAAAGTAAGTGCTGTTCCAAAACACTTACTGAAAATCACAGGATACATGCTGTACATCCTCCAGAGAAGCAGAAAAAAGGAAAGGAAAATTAGGTAGGAGAAGAATGGGATAAGTGCAGAAGAAGTTCAGAGGTGGTATAGCTTAACAGAGCCGTGCTTGGCAGTAGTGGTGCTATAAAGCCCCACATTGTCATGGGTTGCTCCAGGAAACCGGGCAGCTGCCTGTCCAGGCAGCCTTGTGGTTCCTGTTTCTGTAGCACCGGCTTGAAATGCGTGTTCCGGTTATTTATTTTTAATGTTTTCCCCTCAAGGTGTCACTGCAGGGCAGACGTAAGGCTATTTACCAGCACCAGCTGTGTATTTTCATTCCTAAAAGTGTTTGCCTTTCTTTGAAACACAACCTGAACGACAAACACTTTGGGTAAATAATGCACGGCTGGAAGGTAACGCAGCATCTCCATACAATCTCAGCCTCCCTTAAGTTACTCTTCTCCATCTTTTTTACGTCTTTGTGTAGTGTGCCTGGGAAGAGTTGAGAATGGCTAAGGCATTGGGTCTAAGCCCACTGAAAATCCACCCTCTTGCTGGTGATAGAGAAAAGCTGCTCTGGGATACCCCGTGTCCTTCCCATCCCTGCAGTAAGGCTGCTGCCTGCACCAGCGAACTACTGACAGGCCTTTGTGGGAGCCCTTGAGTTTTCTGCTCAAGTCTTGAATCCAAGAGGCTGTTGGCACCAGTTGACACTTTACCTGGGGTCTCAGGTAATCAAAAGCTTAGGGAGAACAACACCACCTCACTTCAAGTGCCTGACCCTTTTTTGAACAGAAATTGAGGCATGCTCCTTTTTTATTATTTACTCTCAAAATAGTGCAGTTGCTTTCAGTAGCCCGTGAGAGGAAAAAATCAGTTATTCCACTGGCAGTAGGAGAAATAAAGCCTTATTTTCCTATGCCTTCCCTACTTTACTGTAATCCCAGTTGCCTTGTCTTAGCCCCTGTGACACCTTCATGTCATTTGGATTTGTGAGGTCCCCATGCCACAGAGGGTGCCTGCATGCATAAAAGCAGGAGGGAGAATGTCACATCAAATTTGCTGATCATCCAGCCCGTGGCTGTTAAAAACAATGTGCAATGCCTGAAATCTGCCTATCTTTCTGTCAGAAAGATGAAAGGATTAATAAAGGAATTTATTTTTTCCCTGAGAACTTGATTTTCATATATCTTGTAGGGTATTTTAAACATTTGTAAACATTTGTAGATTTGTTTGCAGTTATCCAGTGTGCTCAAAAATGATGGTTCATAAGCATCGTTTTCTTTGGACACAAAGCTACCAGATAAAAAACAAGCCCACAGTAGATGATTTAGGCAAGTTTGTTTTAGTCTGACTTGGATCTTGCAAGATCACTTGTCTTCTTGCTTATTCACGGGTTGCAGAAACCAGTGGGAAGATGTAACTGCCTATTTAAGCATCCACTATAAAGGAGTTGGTACTCCATAGGCGTGGAAGTAAATAGGAGATCTACTGGTACTTGGTTTAGTTCCTGCTCTGCTTGTGACAAGTGTCTTTATCACAGGGTGTGCTTGAAAATAATGTTCACCTCATTCTTAGCAGATACTGTGATGGAGCTCATGAGATGTGGAAACCGGCCCATCTTCTCAGTCGTCTGGAGTCATGAACATCATGTTCAAATGTGTCTTTGTGGGAGAGTTGGCTCTCACTGGTGGTCCTCATTCCACTTGTCTTGTAGACACTTTGACTCCAGGCTTTCTTGACTCTTTTCCCCCTGCCCCATCTGCTTGGCCAAGTACTTGATCAGACATCCCTGTGATGTAAAGAGAACACAGTGAGGGTCAACAAGCAGAATCTGGCTTCTACGTCTCTCTTCCCCCAGCTGTGCTCTGTCTTGTGTCTTTCATCTCTTTCTTGTGAGATTTTCCCACTGTTGAAAACAATGTCATATTAACACTGCCACTTGTGCTGTCAGCAGCAAAACATCAGAGCTACCTCTCAGAAAACTGACTGGGTCAACAGTGGGTTAGCATAGGGAGAATCAGAATTAAAGCACGCCTGGCTGACATATAGACAGATATGCAATTAGGGGCCATTAAGCTGAGGGACTCTACTTGTGATGCAGTTGTGATGATGCTTTAAGCCAGCCTCTGCAATATAATTACATTCACAAACTATATTAAGATGATGTTATGAGGGTGATAATTCAGCCCGGCAAAATTTAGAAAATACAGCATTTAAGTTGTATGTGTGAGCCAAAGTGCATAATATACAGCAGTCTCCTGTTTCTTTCTTTTAAATATAATTTTTTAGATCCCTTCAGAAAATGAAATCTGAACACAGAACAGGACTCGGGGGCTAAGTGTGGGCCACAGCCTTCCTTGTGGTTGCCATCCTAGCTCACAGGGTGTACATGGTCAGTGAGAACTGGCTCTCAACCTCCAGTTCACACCCCCATCAGCTTTCAGATACCTCTAGACACATCCTTGCTCCCCCTCTGCAGATGCTGCTGTTCTCTTAAATAACATTGCTCTTTTCCAGCAGGACATGGTTGCACTGAGCTCAACCAGCCTTTTTCCAGAGACCGGCTCCTACCTACAGATTTCTGTCTTAGTAGACCCTCATCAGGATCTCCCCCTCCTGCCTTTGCGCATGGAGGGGGACCTCACAGCCATCCTCTAACACTAGAGGTTTGTGAAACTTGTTTTCTGCCTAGTAAAAGGATCTAAATGAAGAGCAGAAATCCCACCGTGTGCCGAGTCTGGGGCCTAGACAAGTCTAGAAGGTCAGTCACCACCAGACCAAGAAGGCAGCAAGGTGAAAATCATTCAGAGGAAAAACTGTCACGTATTTCTTTCCCTGAACCCACAAATGTTGTATCTACATCGCAGACACAGATGCACATGCTGGCACATCCAAGCAGGCTTAACCTCACTAATTCAATCATAAAAGCAAGTTCAAGCAATTCAATAACAGTACAAGCTCAATCACAGTAACAACAGTGTAGATATAGCAACATGAACTTCATCTCTACGCTGTTTCCCAGGCAGCCAGAGTCTCGGGTGACCTGGCCAGCTTGAAGATCAGGGCATAGTCTTCAGTGCATTGTTCTTACCATACTTGTCAACTAAATTAAAGCTAGCTCATCTGTGAACTGCAGTCCGTACCTCAGATTTTATCATGGATCAAAGGAACAGCATGACTTAAGAGTGACACATACCATTTACATGTCCCTGACTATGATTATGACAAATCAAAGGTAAAGACTGCTAAAAATTAAACAAGTTGCTATTTAATTTCTTCAGACACAGCTAAGTGCCAGATTTCAGTGAGATCCAACTGTGTTAAAAATCTGAGGAGTCCATGCCGTTACTTTATTGAATTCAGTAGAGCTAACTGCTGTGAACTAATTCTCTCTGAATTTAAAAATAAAATAAAATAAAAAATATTCTCTTGGAAACAGGCAGAAAAAACATCCTAACCCACAAAAACGTAATATTTATCTGAAGAGAAACTGTGTTGTATTTTTAAATAAAGTCCCTCAGAGCATCCCAGGCTGAGACCGCAGGGATACAAAGCAGGAATGCTTTTTCATTTCAGAAAATAAAGGCAGACCACTGAGTTACCCAGACCTGTTCAGCTCTTCAGCATTCATTAAGCTGCAGATGTTGAGGTTCAGAGAACACAGCAGTCACCTTGTAGTCTAGGATGTATAATTGCTCTATCCAATTTTATTTGCCCTGCTTAATGCAGTATGTCAATTCATGACATATTGATTCAACTTACAGAAGTAATTTTTTTTTTCCAGTTCATTTAAATTATAGTTTAGGATGAACATGCTTGAAGGAGATGTCTATAAATTATGTCAGCTTTCAGTAAGTCTACATTCAAAAATACAATTTAAATCAAAAGTGCTAACTAATTTTGTTTAATTATTGATTTAAGCCTACTCTGCTTCTGGAAAATGTAATTACCAAAGTTGAATTTGGCCAGATCCACAGAGGATTATATGGATTCAAGTGGTAAAGGAAAGGATTCAGTCTCCCAGATCAATGATGAAAATGTGTCATTTGATAGTAGCTCCAAAGAAGTCCAGCAGTATTGCAGACTGTCCGTTTGTCCTAGCCATTGCCCAGAGGACAAGTGTCAGTGAGCTTCTGGGTTCTTTGCTGCATGGTTTCTCATTAAAATACTGACCAGAGTGATGCTGGTTGAATAAAAAGATCAGATTAGATATCAACATGGAATGAAATGAATGCCTGTGTTTGAATGCTTTATACACAAATTAGACCTTCTTGATGCCGTGTTTACGACCTTCAGAATCTGTCTTACTTTTCTTGTAGACCCCAATAGGAACTCCAGCAGAAAGACAGGAGGAGTCTTCTCAGTAGGCTCTCAGGAGAGGATCACTCCAGCAAGCATCCCTGCCAGACTCAAACCTGTGAAGCAGAGGAGGACAGAGTCCCAGGTCATGGCATGAGAGGAAGCCTAAAATGAGGGTCAAAGTTTAAATTGTGATTATTCAAATGCTTCCCACATGTTGCCCAAGAAGGAGGTGATACTCTGAGATGATCTTGGGAGATGATCTTTGACCAAATTATTCCCATACATAGAGTTTCCTATAAAATCATTTAGCCAGAACACCAGGTTAAAAATTTTAAACCAAAAGTTTTTAATGTAACACTTTTGGACTACCAAAACATTACTTCAGTTGTCTTAATGAATGTCATAGTACTCTTGAAGGTTAAATTTATTAGTCCTAAGATTTCAGCACTGATCAAATAAAAATCTTTTGCTGATACATTCCTGAAGGATAACATTACGTTTGTAGGAGGATTTGAAAGATTATGTGAGGGGTTGTGCAACAGTTTCAGGATAACCTCCAATTCATGGTTTTGAATGACTGCAGCCTCAGTGCAGAAACCACAGCAGGATGCTTTCCCTGCCTTACAAATCTTCAGCTCTCTTCCTATCAGGAAAATGTGAATCTCCAAAGGGCTTCTCTTTTCCAAATAATTCAGATGTGCTCACAGTCCTACCTCCAATAGCAGCTATTTGTTTTCCACTTGGCACTGCTGAGCAATTAACGGGTTGAGAAGTAAGTCAGGGGTGCCAGCGAGGAACCCAGCTCTACTTGCTCTCCTCTGTCTGCTCAACTCTCCCGACCTTGGCCAATCTCAGTAATCTTTTGGGCAGGAGAGTGAGAAGATCAAGAATCTTTGGATGCAGATTTGAAGGTTGTCCTGGAGAATTAGACTGGGAGCAAATGTCAGGCTGTGGAGATTATTTGCTCGTATTTATTCAAGTCTGAGCAACAAACCCCATGCTCCTTACAAAGTCGGGAAGCTGGGATCTGGTTGGTTTGGTTTCAAGGCTATAAGTTTGAGAGCCTTTCCGTCTGTAAACCCTTCCATCCCATAGTATCCACACAAAAGAGATTCCAGTGAGGAGATGAGGTAAAGTTGATGCATCTCTATGAGACTTTTGTGCAAACAAAACCCAAACATGTGCTCTTGGCCCTCTTGGTCAGCAGCGGGAGAAGATGTCCCTGCTCACCAGGCAGCTGGGGTTATCTCCCTCCAAGCTCTCAGCCAAGAGCAAACAGCTTGCAGCCCATGTGGCTCTTCAGCGTGAGCAGTAAACATCACATTAATGTTTGTAGGGACCCAATGACCTGTCACTGTGGGTTTGGCAGCGCTGCCTGAACTGCCCCGGCATCTGCGAGCTGTGTGGCCAAGGCAGCTGGGAGCGCCTAGGGACAGTTTGCCCCTGCTTCTGGGGGCTGCATGGGCTTAGGGAGGGGGAGCAGCAGGGGGAATCTTTGCACTCACCTTGTGAAGGAAAGGCAAAACTGAAACATGAAGCAGACCCCGTGAGCTCAGCCTTGCCCTGGCCCAGGGAAGCTCAGACCAGAAGATCTGTCCAAAACTGGACAGGTCCTATATAGCCATGGGTTGGCAACCCCCTCCCTAAAATGCAGGGGAGACTAAAAGCCAGTCCTGCCACTCTGGAGACTCGGTCTCCGTAAAGCTACCAAGGGGCTATGGCTTTGTAAAAATACATGCTCTTACCTTTATTTCCTTTTTATTCATTACTTCAATTCTTTTCTTAAAACAGGGATTCATCCTCTTGCACAGGTGCATGGGATGGAAAACCATTCAATTCAACCATACTCTAGATAAGGACATCTGGAGGAAGGGCTGACTGGAGAATTCTCTGCTACTTTGCTCCATAAACGGGTGTTGAGGAAACCTCAGTTATTTCACAAAGGTTTGACAGGTGTTTTCCCTCTCCCCTGGGGAAGAAGGTCATACACCCCCTCCATGAAGCCCCACAGCTTGCTCTACAATGACACTGGTATGTGCTGCTAGAAAAAGCCAGGATCTGAATACTAGGAAAGTTCAGAAAATGGAGAACATGAAGAATCATGGTAGAGTACGCCATGGCTGTTAGCCATGGAATTTTAAACTTCTGGACTTGCCTTGTCACTAGGATGCTCTTAGTAGAAAAATTTCAGACAGGCATCTTTCCCAGTTTTTTTTCCTGTCAAGACAACTTCAACAGTCCTCTAAAATGTTCCCACTGCAGTGACACAAGGTGCGACCCAAAACCGAGGTGTTTTGGGCTCTGGGGAAAAGACTAGAGGTCTGCTCAGAAAGAACTCTTTGGGAGGAAAAAAAACCAACAAAGGAGGATGTTACAAATCAACAACTGCAAAAAACACCAGGCAAAAGAAGTATTTAAGTAGTATTCTAAGTATTTAAGAGTATTTAAGGCCAAGACTTCCAAAAGCACTTAATGATTTTGAGTGCCTCACTTCTTGGGTATTCCACCAGAGAAGTCTTTGGAGGCCCCAAGCTCAGGCACTGAGTGTTTGGCATTTCCTGAAAATTATGTCACTATTAACATATTCCAAGTGTTGCATGAAGAAAGGGAACTATTGAAAAATCATAAGGCCAGGATGTTCTTCAGTGACTTAAAATGGTCAGACAAAATATATTGTCATGCTGAAACATAGTACTTCAAGCATTTTGAACATTTTTTCCCTTTCTCTGAGAGATTAAATAATAGTATATCTGAAATCTTACAATGCACTTCAGTTGTGTCATGAAAGATAGAATTCATATTTGATATTAATGGAGCAGGTGAATCGTGAAATGATATTTCTTTAATCTTTAATGAAATTTCTGGTTTTAGCATTTAGCTCGTCTGTTCAATGACACAGAAGAGCTAATAATATCACTGTTTTTGAAGGATTCATTCACTACAGGCAGACTGATTTTCTGAATCTGTAGGAGACTGTTTAGGTGCTCCAATGATTCATGAAAATAATAATAATAATAATTTTTTCCCTGTGTCCTTGAAGCCTGGTGAGCAGAGTTGGAAAGGTATAATTAAAAAAGAACAAAACCCATAAATCTCAGTAAGCCACCAGCCCGAAACAGGTATACAGTAGTTTAGAAAATAATAGTTCTTTGGGAATTAGCAGGAGCAATGGAATCTCGGGAAGCCTTCAGCTGAGTATGGTCTATAGCTTGGATAAGTACTTGTACATTCAACACTGAACTGTGCTTTCTCTAGCAAACTGTTTCCTTGCTGAATGACTTTGTTGATTTAAAATGTAATAATTGCTTTTGTAAAACCCCATGAAATTGGAAAAGTTACTAATAAAGCAAATTTTTTTCAGGGAGAAACTGAATTTTTCTCATGAGTATAAACAGGAAAACACTGTGCATGACAACAAGTTTCCTACCAGTTTTCCTGCTGATGCTTCCCTCTTAATTTCTCTCCAGGTTCTAGCTGCTTATCTTTACCAGGTGGTTGTCCCAGGATAAGGCATCCTGAAAAGCCTCCTGACTGAAGAGTGAGACAGAGCAGAAGCATGAGGAGCTCCTCAGAAGGGGGGCACAGGGCAAGCTCCTGTGGTTGCTTGACCTGAGTGCTCACCACGGGCAGTAACAAGGAAACAGGGGCAAAGACTGAGGCAAAGACAAACATACAACTTCTTACAGTTCCTCAAAATCCCTCCAACAGACCCCTTCCAGCCTCCACACTCACTGATACACACCTAGTGTCCCTTCTCCAACCCAGTCTCTTTGGGGATGAAGTAGATAAGGCAATTTCTTAAGGCCATTCCCACCATGAAGTTCCAGTATTTCAGGTTTTTTTTTCCCCCTTATTTTCTTATCTTTTTTTTTTCCCCTGAGAGGACAGTGCTGACCTTCTTAAAACAGAAGAACATTGTATCAGTGCCCAATAGATGCAGTTTTACTTCCAAAATTCAGAGATGCTCTCCAGCACCCATTAAAGCTAGTCAGTAATGGAGCTAATATAAACCTTGGCCATCGTCCCAGCTGACTGTCCTAATAATAGAAATTCCCCTCTGAGTGCGTAGCAAATATTAGGAATCTGCCAGGCAATTTCCATTAAAAAGAACAGTTGGTGACAATACCCTTGGTGGAGTTGTGCTTGTCTTCCTCAGAGCACCACTGGGAAAAGCAATAGGAGGCCCTCGGTTCATTCCCTGTTTCCAGTTGTCCTTTTGTCGTTAACACTTCCCTGAAGTGTATGCTCTTTTGAGGCCTTTCCAAGACCTGCTTCTCTTTGCTTTCCAGTTACACTTTTTTTTTTTTTTTTGGTGTGCATAATGTGGCAAACAAATTCACCCTCTCACCTTCTGCTCATAGGGGACCTCCCAAGCCTTCATGGCCAATCTGTGGAGCAGGGCTGTGTATGGTGTGGTGTTGGCGGATGGCTTTTTACTCCATCCGTGTTATTTTAATAGTGAGCCTTGGCTCACTTCTTCCATCCAGCCTCAAGGGAAGATAGCTAGTCATGCTGGGAGGACAGCTAGTAAAGCCACCATGTTGCTACAATCAGAGGTGAAACGTGTATGAGATAGTCACAAAAGCCACCAGTGTGTAACCATGTGGCCATTTAGCCATGGCCTGAAAACACCAGTGGGAACTTTAAGGCTTGGACAACCTTGAAAAGAAAATTTGATCAAAGTTTCATGATGAGATTAAACCACTTGTAAAGTAGCCTCATCTTTGACAGCTCCAAGCACCAACATCACTCATAGCTTAATCTAGGTGTTCAACCTGCCAGACCTGTCTGTTGCTGCAAGACAGGACTTCTGTGTCCTGTGGGAAGCCTGAGAGGTTGGGATTGCTTTCTCAGGCACCGGTGCCATGGGGACCCTCCCCAGCTGCAGATGGGGCGTCTGGAGTCCTTCCGCATCGTTGTGGCTCTTCTGCCAGCACCAGACACACAGAGACGCTGAAGAGCTCTTCCCAGGTTCATGGCTCCCTTCTGATTTATTAATATCAGCTTGGATTTCATTTTGCAGAAAAGATGCACCTTGGTAGTGCCCACAATCACCTTTTCTGCTAAAGTCTTCAGATGTGACCCAGAAACCTTATCAGAGAACACCGGGCAGAGCGCTGGCTTAGCAAAACTCACTGCAGCTACATCTGAGTGCTGCCGTTTGCAGGACGTCTGAGCTATGCCTCAGCTATTTCAGTTGAGATATATACATATATGTATTTAATCCATGGCAGCATATTAACAGATCAGACTTAGATTAATCAGGCTGAAGATAACTTTTGGACTCTATCCACAACTAGGTCAGAGTTAAATAAGGTAGGTATTGTTCTGTGCTGCACCACCAGCGAGTGCTGGGCAGCAGGTGAAACTGTCAGGGATAGCTGACAAAGAAACGCTGCAGTAAGATTAAAGGTAGCAAAGTGAAGGGGGGAGGTGTGTCTGCGACTACGTGCACTAATGCAATTCAAGCTTTTCAGTTTTCAGGAACCATTAGTTTCCAGTGAAATTTCCCCCGCTGTTACAGCAGCAGATATGCAAATTTCCTTTATGCTAAAATATCCTCCTCTATTTCCGTAGTGTCATAAAATCAGTCCTGCCCACTGATATTGATACAGAAAGCTACAGCTGGGAACAACAACACAGCTGCTCGAAACCCAGGAAAACTCCCTGCGTGTCAGGAACAGGCCTTATGCTTCGGGGCTTGGTGATGCCTGGAGTAACTCAGCAAATGGATGGGAATTAGTTCATTTAAAAATAGAACAGGTCGTATTTAAGATGTCCAGCGTAAAATGGGGACGTAGGTATTAATGGGGTACTTCTTCTCTGCAAACTGACAACACAGCTAAAGTTAGTAAATCAAAGGAAACGTTTATTTTATTACAGTACTCTTTAGCTGCTACCGGCGCCCCTCGGAAAAGGCCACAGAAGCACTATTGTACACACAGATTCTGATGAGAGGGAAGTTTGATTGAATTTGTAAAAGATGTTTAGTGAATTCTTCAGTTTTGTGCTCGCTTACTGTGCTTGCAACACCAGAAAGGTCAGCGATGAATCCTCTTGTTATGGTAATTCAAGGAAGCAAAGTCGCTGGGCCCCAAAGTGAGAAGCAAATGTGCTACAGCAGCAGACGGCTGAGATGGAGGCTGAGATCTTGCCCATATTGAAGCTTTCACTATCAGCTTGTAACGGCCCAGAGTACATCCAATGTCAGCATAAAAGTTTTTCCTTGTTTTTAACTTGAGCAACTATAAAATAAAAAGAAAAGTAAAAAAAAAAATGCTATTTTTCTCTTTGCTCCTTTAATGGCTTAGTGGAAGATTCTGATACTCTTCCAAGCAGAGAACACGCTTTCAGGGGCCTCCTACAACAAATGAAATACACATGGGAAGGGAACCAAATGTCCTGCAGCTGGCAGCTCATTCAGATCTTGTTTTATAAGCTGATGGCTCAGTAACAGCCCTGCTCTTCACTCCTCCTCTCAAGAGCATCATTGGCAACCCTGTTAGGGTCTGCACTGATGATGTCCCACACCTCTTGCTGAGGATAGAGTTCATTGCCATATTGCAGGATAAATGTAGAAACTGTTCTTTTCTAAAGGTCAATTAGTTCATCAAAGACATCTGCCCATGCTGTTCTTGCATGTCTCCCCCCATTCACATCACCACTTCACTCTCCAAGCAATGGCTAAGAGGACATCTTTAACCACTCAGAGACAAGTTTCTTTATTTCCAAATTCTCACGCCTCTTTGTAACATCTCTGCCTGGCAATGCAGAGAGAGCAGGAGGAAGTGTCTCCTGTGTGAAATAAATGTCTAGTTCTCTCATTTTCTGATTGAAGTCCCCACTAAAGACACTCTTCACTTCACACATACCCAACATTACGATTTCTTTGCGTTTGGAGCATGTGCCTTATCAAGTGTTTTGTAGTAGGGTCTTCTTTTTTATTAGCTGGGTTGCACCCAGCAGATGAGACTGAAGTTATTCTGTGAATACATATTTTAGATTGGACTCATCTTTAATGAGTACCTCCATTCACATTAAGGTGACCTGGAGTGGGCTCTGGTCTTGTTTCCACCCCTGCCCTGCTCTGTGGTCGTTACTGTGCCACTTCCCATCCCTGGGGGTCCCCTTTCCCTGTTCCCCTCAGCTGGTCCTGCTTAGGGCCTCTGTGATGGGCACACTGGGATCTCACCTCAGGCCAGGCTTCCAGAGCAACCCAAGATGGTGTCAAAGTTGGTTGTTTCACTCCCACATCTCCCACTGCCAGCACCTTTGAGCTCTCTCCCTTCTTACATCAGCCCTGAGGCTCCTCAAACCCTTCAATGCTCCCTTCTGGCACCAGGATCAGGAAAAAACAGGCAACACCCAGGCTGCTGAGGACACAACCTCCCACAAGGGTCTTTGGCACTGCTGCAAACACCAGGAATTAGATTTAGTTTCTGTTGCTTGCGCTGGCTCTTTTTTTGAGTAAAGGGAAGACAGAGAAGATGTTTCCGGAGCGCTACAGTGTTTCTCAAACAATTTCTGCAGCCACAACTGCAACCCCACTGAACATCTCGGGGGGTGGGATAGGTTCATTGTGCCAATCAAGAGGTCTCTGAGCAGTGCTGGAACCAGGTTGACCACCTGCAACATGGCCAGCCTCAGTGTGTGGTGTAAGTCTAACCTGTGAGCACCAGAGAACCTTCTGGAGAGTATGTTCCAAGTTTGGGCTCTTGAGGGTGAGGAGAGGCCAAACTTGCATACAAGGTCCTCCCACACCAAGCACTGGTGGTGCATCCTCTCTTCTCTGGTCTTGCCTCCCTGCCTGGGAGCCACGGAGTACTGTGTGGCGCTGTGTGATGACGGTCAAAACTTTTCCAAAGTCACATCTGGCTTCCTGTGCCACAGGGATCCTTTGCAGAAGGCAAAGAGGACCTGCAGCTGAGAGATTGGAGTTCTCCAGGAGCCAAGGAATAAAGATAGGAATTCCAGAGATCTCTAGTCATGGCCCGGAATCTGTGATGTCAGGTTTAGCAGTCTGCATCCACTTAGGGAAAACAGACCCATGCCAAACTAAAGAGGAGATGGAAATCTGTGAATCCTTCAACCCCTCTGTGTAAATGCATTTTCACTCAGTGCTGCTATGGAATATATTCCCCCTGTGCACCCTCAGGGGTCTGTCCATTTTTCCCATGAGGTGGATAAAAGAGCAGCACATCCAGCTGGCATCTTCCTGGCATGGCACATCCCCAGCAGCAGGAGCATGCTCGGCTCAAAGTCAGAGTCAGGTCTTACAGTAAGCTGAAAAAGCTGGTTTTGAGTCAGTTATAGAGCTGTTCAGCTATGACTAGAGAGGGTTTTGTATCATTTGCCCTGGTAAAATCCTAGTTTTTAGCACAAGTAAAATGCTGTCAGGATCCCGAGAATTCACTGCATCATTATGAGCACTGTGTCACAGTGTTTTTCCATTGGGAAGATATTATTTTGGCATGCTTGTTTCAGTAGGAATTTGAAGAACTGGGTATATGCATTTCACAAAGTCAGTTCTCCTAATTATTAACTGAGATACTTATTTGACTCAAGTTTCTCTTCCTCCTTGGAGGATACTGAAGAGACCTAATCCACTCTCAATATTTTCCCTCCCAGATTGTTTCTGGTGCTTTGCATTGGAAACTTATCCTGCAGTAGGGACTGATCTAGAAGCTACTGAAGTCAACAAAGCACTTTGGTTGGTTGGTTGGTTGGTTTGGTTGGTTTTGTTCTGTTCTGATTTCAGTGAGCGTTGCACTGAAATTGGAAGCAAATTGGCTAGATGAGTTTGTCTGGAACTCATGAAACTTTTTGTTCTGCAGTTTAGACCTAAATGTGATAACATTTCTCAGTTTGTCTGAAAAAGTAGGAAAAATATCTTGAAATAGAATAAATATCTTAGTTTTCTTTTCCTGTCAAACCAGAGAAGATTAATTTTTAAAGTAAAATCCGTAAGTGGAATGTCTGGAGAAAGTGTGACTTTGCATAGATTATTCTCCCAGGCAGGAGTGCCTGTAGGCAGCCTTAGTTTCAGTTTTCTAGTTTTTCTAGTTCTTCTTAGTTTCAGTTTTCTAGTTGGTTTTTTTTCTCCATTTTTTTTTCCAGAACATTGCAAGATACAAACTTCTGTGTCAAAAAGCATTATAAAAAATCACTTTGGAAGTCTGACAGAAACTTATTTTCCACAGATACTGTAGTATAGATAATGAAAATTAGTAGTTTAATTAAAACTATTTTCACACTACTTCATGTGATGCAAAGCTCATCCTACAACTTTTGTTTTGTTCTTCCTTGCTGTGTTCTAATTTTAAAGAAATAACAATTCAAAAGCTGTGCATATACTTTTTTACACCCATACATCAAATAAATGTCTTTATTAGAAATTTAATATAAATATATTTCTAAATACAGAAATGTCAATACTGTTTCAATCTGTACTGGCTCAGATCTTTGGAATAAATTCTTAAGATGTGCCTTCCAGGAGAAGCAGAGTCCTGTTGCTGAGCCAAAGGCGCCAACTCAGCTGAGAGAGAGCCCTTCCAGGGAAATGTCCATGCCTGTAATTTCAAAGATCACTTCCAGGTTCCTCCACAGTGTTTTCAGTAACATCAGCTACATCATGTTGTAGGTTGTAGCTGGTGCCTCACGTCTGGTCAGTGGATCCTGTGCCACTACTGGCAATGACAGGTTTGGACAAAGTTGAGGGGCTGCGGTAGGTGAACATTATTTTTCCATCAGTTTTTTCCTATTGCTTTCCGCATCTCATGCTGGGGAAGAAGGGAAGCAGAGTGAGAAAGTTTCAACTTCTGTGTATGGATGGGATTGGCCCTATCTCCTCACCTTTTTAGCAGAAGAAAAATCTGACCCCAGAGGCACTGTGTATCATGGAGTTTCCCCTATAGCAGTTATGAATTGCCAGTATCTCATGCTGGGGACTCCAGAAGCCTCTATGGCTGCACCACCTACCGTCTGTGATTCAGTAGTTCACGAGTGATAGATCTACCACCTGAAAAAATTAAGGAGAAAAAGGAATGGGAAAGAGGAACAAAATGAGGTTTCTCATGTTGTATTGCACCTTTATTTCTACTTTCCTATTGCAACAAGGTTTTTCTAAAAGAACTGTTTTATCAATTAGGCTTTATCAAAGTGTATGACATCATCTATTTGGTAAGAAATGGTTAAAACCTTTTGCTTGCGTACTGAACCACTCAGGTCCATCCTGTAACAACAGGACACCAATGACCTGACCTGATTTTGCATCTTTTGAAGCCAGGCTTAAAGATTTTTAACCTTTCTTGATAAATTAGTAGTCATTATAGTTGTTTTATAGCTATATGCAAGTACTCTAAATGCCCTAGGGCTTAATTTTATGTAACCAGCCAGAACTGTATATAACCTGCAGGTTCTGGCTGGAAACTCTTCAGAATTAATCCTAGGTCTCTTTTCTTCCTTCCCTCTGTGTCTCCTGCCTGACAAAGCCTATTTGTCCGGGACTTATTTTCTAAGTTATTCTTCTTCCTTTGCAATAGTGTCTTGAAATGTAACTGCTTCACCATTGAATTCTGCTACTTCTCTGGGTGCAAGGGGACAGGTTTTTGTGCCTTGTTTCTCTGGTAAACCTACTGAGTTTTTGTTTGGGAATGTCATGTCCTTCTGTACGTCCTGCTACCCTTGTTATTTGACTCTTTATCTGCAGGCAGTTTCTCAGCCTGTATACATCCTTCTGGTGCCAGCCATGTTCTTTGAGGAAAGGCTCTTTGATACTCATCTGGTATCAAACAATCTCTCTGTGAGATGGTTCACAGGCCACCGACCAGCATGCTGAGAACTCTTCTGTACCCTGCAGTCATTCCTAATTGCCCTGCTTGGTGGGCCTTGTCCATTTACATGCATCATTTATGCCCAAAATTTAGTCAGATAATTTCAGGGTTCACAACTACTTGCTGCATAGCTATAAATTCCATCTCTCTTCAGAAAGAGAGAGACCTGTAAGGATTTTGTGTACAGATTACTCCCTTGACTGGACCTAAGTTTGAGGAAGGAAGATGACAACAGCAGAGCCATCTTCCCATGGATACTGTCAGTGTTGTGGTCAGACTTTGGTGGGCATCTGGCCTCCAGCCAGGCTCAAACCACCAGTCAGCATACCTCAAACCCAATCCTTTTTAATGTTAATAGCCAAGCACTGCAAAGTGTGCAGGTGAATATGTAACGTGGATGCTGGAGGCACATGAGCTTCACCACAAAAAGGGATGTACAAGCATCCATCAGCTGAGAAAATTTTGTGTTCCTATTGCAGTGGTCTGGGGTTTTCACATTGTTCATGACGATGAATGTTGCAAATTCTGTCACAGGTACAAGTGACAGAGGAAAGGCCACAGAGCTGAGGAAGGTATGGGAACTTTAAATATACAACCAGCTTTTCACCATTAATTTAGGTAACTGGGAATCAGATTTGTCAAGATGTTTAGATTCCCTTCCCAGTTGTGGGAGACAGAGAGAGATGGGTAGTTACAGCAGCTGTGTGGAGAGGGAAAGACACACAGACGTGGACACGTGTGTGCCCACACATAAATACAGGCTCAGCCAGTTGGCAGTACCTGTATCCACAACCTCTCAGCAGAAGCTGGTCCAGGATTCAAAGCAGACCATCTCATGAGGGGAGGGGGAAAAAGTGTCTACGCTGTGCAGCTACAGAGTGTGTATTTTTGCCTCTCGATTGAAGAGCACTGATGTGGAGGCAATTTCATTTGTTTTTAAACTGTTGGTTGTTATGATGTCTACATGAAGAGCCTGATGGAGGCCACCTCAGCACGTCCTTCAGCTCACCAAAGTGGCAAAGCTGTAACAAAGTCAGGAGAAAGTTTAGGATACCACCAAGCTGGGCACAGCACATGCAAAGCCGAGGTGTGCTTCTTGCCACGCAGGGATCCGGTGAGCGAGGAGTGATGTGCCTACTAGCTCGGACCTGGCTCCGCAAACACAAACGTTCTGCAAATGCTCTTGTCACATTTCTGACACGGTCCTTGACATATTCCCAGGGGCTGCAACAGCTCTTTTGCTGCAGGATTGATAGCAAAGTTTGTCAGGCTAAGCCAGGTCAGCAAAGGGTTGCTTTTCCCCCTCTTGCTGCTGAGAGAGGGGTGGGAGACCTGGACTCTGGCACAAAGAGCCCTGCTGCTGCTGCAAATGAAAAAAAGAGTGAAGAAATGTTAGTACCACATTTAGCTTTATTGAAATTGAACAAATACCTCTTTTTAATAAACCCTTTTACATCAAGTGTAAAATTTTAATGTTTGATTCATCTTATGTTACAGGTTGTCTTCTTCTCTGTAAGCAAAAATACCATCTTTTTTTTTTTTAATTTTTCTACTTTAAAACATGTAGCAAGGATTTGAATAACGCAGATCCGGCACCAAAAGGTAACAGGTTCTGAAAATCACAGTACAGTTTTAAAATTCTTAGGTTAATTAATGATATTTAAAATGATAGCCACTTTGAATAAAGATATAAATTAGAGGTCTGTAAACAAGTTGTGTTTACCTATAGAGCTATTGATTGCAGCTACAATGAGAGCAGTAATAGAAACTCAATGCTAAACTGAGCTACACCTTTGAGGAAAGAAGTTCTTACTAAGTAGTGTGGTACAGGGTAGCACAATAGGTAAAATACAGTTTGGCACCTCAAGTTGCATGTAAAATCAGGAGAAAGAAAATTAAGTGCACTGTCTTCCAACAGAAATAAACCGGGCAGTTTCACTGTTTTTGGAGTGTCAACTATCAAATAAATCACACAACACACAAGTTCAACCCCAAAATTACAATTCTAGTAAAGCAAGATAATATTAAAATGCACACCCACGAGGATAGTAAAGTATAAATCTTTGTTTATAATCTTTTTTTTTTCTTCCTCTCCTCTCCCCTATTGGTAGAAATAATTTACAACCCACAAAAGGACTCCTTAGTGAAACCACTAACTACAGACATGGTCATGGAATGTAGCTCAGTAGACTTGTTTCAAACAGAAAGGCAACATTATCCTGAAAAAGTTTGGTCCTCTTATAACTCACTGTACTGTAGCCACAACAGTCTCTTGGTAGATGTTTTAGGAGAATTGTTTGTTTTCTGCTTCTCTTTTGCTTTGAAAGATAATATCTTGCTGATCAAGCTGGGTAAAATTTGGCCCCATTTACAGATGTCTGATCAATGGTGAGTCCAGAAGAACAACACTGAGAGTAGTACGTAGGGGGAACCCTCATTGACTGGTCTCACGGCTTATTTCTTCATGCAATCCCTTTTCCTTCTATACTTCTTTTTGTTCATGTTTTTTTTCTTCTGTGTCCTGGGAGTGGAGGTGGGAAAGAAACCCTTAGTCCAAATGACAGAAAGACATTTCACTGTTTATTTACACGTGGATCAATTTGGCTAGGAAGTCCTGGCAAACCAGAGTTGCCTATTATTTCTTGTGAATGTCCTCATGACGTATGATTTTGTATGTAATCCAGTAAAAGATGTTGAAAATGAGGAAGGCGAGCGGGAACGCAGCACGGGATATTGTGTCAATCCTTTTTGCACGATCAACAAACTTCTTTTTGATGGAATCTGAATCCTTTGGTGGTGCCGGGGGTGGGTTTGGCGGAGTAGCCTTGACTGCTGTGCCATCTTTAACTTGGAGGCAGTGACCCATGCCGTAGCCACTGAAATTAAATCGACTGTCACGAGCAACTTCATCTTCCTGGGGGATAAAGAAGACAATTAAGACACACAATCAATCCCCTGTCTGTCAAAACACACCATATACTTAAGTAATTCAGGTGCACCCCTGCAAACCACCTAAGCAAATTGTCTTAGTCCAGGTTTCAAAGACAAGCAAGCAATTAAAACTCACAAAAACATGGAAATTATGTGAGTTCTGGTGTTTGTGAGTCAGAGCTTTAATTTTTCTAGGTATGACTAAATTAAGTGCCCTGAGCAGCAACCTGTGTCCCAACCCCACAGGGAAGAGATCTGACTCTACAGGTTTCTCATACCTCTCCATGGGCTTGCTGTGGGGATGAAACGTCGTCATGTTGGCAGCAGGGATTCTCCTCCACCCAGATTCACGTGAATGACTGTCCCGGTTCCGGACAGGCCAGAGCTGACTCCCCCAGCAGCCAGCGCAGGTGAGCTAGGCCTGAGCTGTTCCCACACCACCCGACATCAATCAAGCCCCTATAAAAGGGGCTGGTGGGGCAGAGGCTGGGGTTAGTGGGGTTGGTTCTTGTTAGCATCTCCTTGGTCGGTAAAGTATCCTCTGTTAACATTGGGTGTGTCTGTAATTGTTCCCTTCTCACAGTGCTTATCAGTTACTTGTCTTTATCCCAATCTGTGGGAAGGGGGTGCATTTGGTCTGTTTTTCTTCTCATTAGAGTGGGGAGTGAGCTGCTTTTGGTGTGGCTGAGCCAGGACAGTCCTTTTTTATGCCCAGTGTGGGAAATGGTAGATCTGATCCAACCTTGATAAAAAGAAAAGCTGTGCTAGATGTTCACGGTACTGTTCAAAGAAGTGATGGTAATGATGATGTTTTGTCTGACTGCCTGGCTCTGGTTTGTGAACCCCCACCCTCTTTATGTAATCCCTGCTCTGTTGTTTATCACCTCGGGGAGGGGAGTCAGAGTTCTGATTCTGTTATGCTGTATGACATCAATTTATGACAAGATATCATCGGTGTTTGTGAACCTCAGATGGTGTTTGTCCGTGGCTTTTATGTCAGATGTGTCTCATGGGCAGCATATCTTAGCATTGTTTAAAAACTTTGTTCAATTTATGGGGAAGATAGTGGGGGGTGCTTTTTCCTCCTCTTTTCCCTTCAGGCTTGTTACACCACCTTTTGAGAACTCTGACTATTCCTGGAATGTTCAGACCAACATGTGCCTTTTGTTCATCCTCCTGAACATTTTTCTGGTCTTATGTCTTACAAAATTTTTTTTCAAGATTATTGCCAAGAGATCTTCCCTGGGGCTGAATGGTCAGGGGTGGCATAGCATATGGGAGGGTATGAGAAAATACCTGGACAAGAAAAACAGATTTGTAGGCACTGCAGCTCCTCCAAATCCTGTGACATGCGCTGTGGCAACTCAAACCTCAGAGGCTGAAGCTGTAGCTCAACCTGAGACAGCAAGAAACCTTCTAACAGGCACTGTGGCTACTCAGACCTCAGAGACTGCAGCTTTTCCAACCCTGATAACAAGCTCTACTGCCACTCAAACTTTAGATAATGACCCTGTAACTGAGCCAGAAAGCCAACCAATATCAGTTGCCCCTATACAGAAGAACAAATCAGTCTGCTTTGTGAAAGGTGATTACGAACTGGGACCCCTGAGAGAATCTGAAGAGACAGTACCAGAGGTCTTCACCCAATCCCTGTCCTTGAGTGAGCTGAGAGATAGGAGAGATTGCAGCTGCCTTCAGGGTGAGCAGATTACCTGGCTACTCCAGTGCTGGGATGATGGAGTCAGCAGCCTGGAGTTAGAAGGCAGGGAGGTCAGGCAGCTGGGATCCCTGCCCAGAGAAGGAGGCATTGACAAAGCAATTGGAGAAAAGCTCCGAGTCCTCAGCCTTTGGAAGCGACTTCGATCCAGTGTAAGGCAAAGGTACCCATTCAGCGAGGATGTTGTGTGCCGGCCGGGGAAGTGGACAACCATGGAGCGAGGTATCCAGTACTTGAGGGAGTTACCCATACGAGAGATGGTTTATTATGACCCTGACAACTTGCAGCTCTCCACTGATCCTGATGAAGTCCAGTATACCCGACCCATGTGGCGTAAGTTTGTGTGGAGTGCACCAGGGTCGTATGCCAACTCGCTGACCGTAATGGACTGGGGAAAGGAAGAAGCCAAAAGAGTTGATGAGGTGGCTGCCCAAGTCCATCAATATAAAGAAAGTTTTTCTTCCTCCCTAGTCTCTGCTGTGGAGAAATTGCCTCAAGAGGTGTCACAAAATAGAGAGGACATGTCCTACTGCCCACCTGTACAGACCATGATTTCAGCTATTAGATGTAGGCATTCCCCTGCTTTAGAGAGACCCTATAAAAAGTATACACCACGAGGCTTCCTGTGGTTTTATCTGCGCAACCATGGTGAATACATGAGGAAATGGGATGGGAAACCTACCTCAGCTCTCCGAGCACGAGTAAATGAGCTACAAGGCAAGACAGTTAAAGATTCCTCCAGGAAGAATGCTGCATCTGGTTCCAGTAGGCAGCCCACCAGACTAGGTGACTGTGGTCCTCTTGAAGGGACCTCAAAGTCTTTTTTGCAAGAAGAGCAAATACAATAACCCAGATGAGGGGCCCTGCCTCTATCCAGGTGGAAGAAAGGGACAATAGCATTTGTTGGACTGTGTGGATCCAATAACCTTGTGCATCAGAGCCACAAGTGCACCAAGCTTTAGTAGGCACCAGTGCTCAGTGTACTCTACCATCAAACTATAAAGGGACAGAACCCATCTGTATTTCTGGAGTGACAGGAGGATCCCGCCAGTTGACTGTGCTAGATGCTGAAGTGAGTCTAACTGGGAAAAACACCCCATTGTGACTGGCCCAGAGACTCTGTGCATCCTGAGCATAGTTTTCCTTTGAAGAGGGTACTTCAAAGACCCAAATGGTGGGCTTTTTGAACAGCTGCTTAGAGACAGAGAAAAACAAAGAGTATCTTCTGCCTGGACTCTCAGAAGACCCTTCTGTTGTGGGGTTGATGAAGGTTGAAGAACAGCAGGTGCCAGTTGTTATGAAGATGGTACATAAATGATAATACTGCACCAAGACTCCCTGATTCCCATTCAGAAGCTGACTCCTTAACTAGAGAGCCAAGGAGTGATCAGTAGAACCTGCTCACCCTTCAACAGGCCAATATGGCAAGTGTGGAAGTTCAATGGCTAGTAGAGGCTGACAGTGGACTATTGTGATCTGAATGAAGTAACAGTGTTTGTGAATGCTACACTGCTGGACATGCTCCAGTATGAACCAGAGTCAAAAGCAGCGAAGTGGTACACCATAAATGACATTGTAAACACTTTTTCTTCAATTTCTTTGGTGGCAGAGTGCAGGCCACAGTTTGCTTTCACTTGGAAGGGCATCCAGTACATATGGAATCACCTGCCACAGGGGTGGAAACACAACCCCACCATCTTTTGGAGTTGGGGCTACAGAGGATCCAAGACCTGCTATACTCCAACAGAAAAGGAAATACTGGCAGCATATGAAGCTGCTTCGGAGTGATTGGAACTGAAGCCGAGCTCCTCCTGGCACCCTGACTGGTGCTGGGCTGGATGTTCAAAAGGAAGGTCTATGCACCATGCTACTGATTCCACGTGGAGCAAATGGGTTGCTCTAATTACTAAGTGGGCTCAAATAGGAAACTCCAGTCATCCAGGAATCCTGGAAGTGATCACAGACTGACCAGAAGGCAAGAGTTTTGGAATGTCACCAGAGGAGGAGGTGATGTATGCTGAAGAGGCTCCACTATATAACGAACTGACAGAAGATGAGGAAAAAATACACCCTGTTCACTGGTAGGTCCTGTTGTTTTGTTGGAAAATTTTGGAGGTGAAAGGCTGCTGTATGGAGTTCTACACAATGATTTGTGGAAGCTGACAAAGGAGAAGGTAATTCCAGCTAGCTTGTGGAGGTAAAATCCATCTAGCTGGCTTTAAACTTTGCCAAATGAGAAAAATGACCAAATATTGTATGTATATACTGACTCATGGATGGTGACCAATGCCTTGTGTGGGTGGCTGTGGCAATGGAAACACTGCAACTGACAGTGCAGTGGCACACCCCTCTAGGCTGCTTCATTGTCAAGACATTTCTGCCCAACTGGAGAACCTAACTGTAAAAGTACATGATGTAGAAGCCCATGTACCTAAGAGTCAAGCCACTGAAGAACATCAAAACAAACAACAGGTTGATCAGGTTGCTAAAATTGAAGTGGCTCAAGTAGACCTTAATTGGCAACATAAGGGTGAATTATTTATAGGTTGCTGGGCCTATGGCACCTCAGGCCATCAAGGAAGAGATACCATGTATAGATGGGCTTGTGATGGAGGGGTGGATTTGACCATGGATACTATCTCACAGGACATTGATGAATGTGAAACCTGCGCCTGAATCAAGCAAAAAAATTAACGCCTCTGTGGTAGGGAGGAAGGTGGCTAAAATCTAAATATGTAGAGGCCTGGCAGATTGATTAAAAAAACTGGGATATGCATTTAGCCAAAGCCATCTGGTTAGTTAACTCCAGGGGATCTACTAATCAACCTGGGCCTGCTCAAATACTGTGGAAAGGGATAAAATCCCTTTATGAAAAACCTTTTGGGGAAGGCAGTCTGGGTTATCCCTGCTTCAGGCAAAGGCAGACTCATTTATGGGACTGCTTTTGCTCAGGGACTGGAGTACACTTGGTGGGAAATACGAAAAGATGGGGAAGTCCAGCCTGTAACCCAAGGGGATTTAATTCTAGGTGAGAACTACTAAATTGTTGCTGAATACTCAAATCAGCCCATGGCAGATGGTATAAATGGTGAATGATATGTTATGAACCACCCAAATCAACTGAAAATGTAAGATCTGGGCATGGTGTAGATGATGTGCAAGAAGGGGTGAATAATGTCCTGGATCTGACCAGGACAGAGCCCCTGTAAAAGGGGTGGTTGGGCAGAAGCATGGATTGGTGTGGTTGGTCCTTGTGTTGGTACAGTGGTCTGTGTTAGCTTCTCCTTGGTCTGTAAAGTATCCTCTGTTATCGTTGGGTGTGTCTGTTACTGATTCCCTCTCACAGTGTTTATCAGTAAACTGTCTTTATCCCACCCACAAGAAAGGGGCTTGGTCTGTTTTTTTCTTATTAGAGGTGTGTGAGCACTGTCTGGGGCTGAACCACAACAATGGACCAGGGGCCCAAGGTCACCGGAATGTGTATGGCTCAGTCTAACTGCAGCCTTGCACCTCCATCTCCAACCTGTGAAACAAAGATCATGGTCTCTGCTCGTTCACAAGAGCAATCTGACAGCTGCTGTTTCAGAATGCACTGAGCACTTGCAGTTAGGTGGCAATAGCGCAAGCTAATATAGTACCATCTTACAGAATCCCTCTCTTGCCTGAGAGTAATATTTGGTTTTGGAGGGGTGAGTAACTGTCTCTGAACTTTATCACCGTGCTAACTGTGTGATGAAAGGTTTGTGACTGTGCTGGTAAATTCTCACTGTCATTTCTCCTGTCTGATAACAAAATAACATACAAGTTAAGTGTTACTGTCAGCTCTCCATGAAGGCTTCAAGACCAACACACAAGCAGTGTATTGTTTTTCATGGATGAATTATAGGTCAAGCAGCTTGCTCTAGGTAGAGACCTTCTCTTTGACTGAAAATATTCCATTGTTGACTTAAAATGACCACTTCTTGAGCTCACAAGGACCCCACTCCCTCACATCTCTCACTAAACCACAGCCTTCTGATCTTAACAGAGAAGAGTAGACTGCAAGGAAAAAACATCCCGGCAGCAAGATATTGAATAAGGAATACATTTGCTGAACTGGAGAGGAGGTGGGATAATTTACACATTCAGGATGTAAATTACTGCTCCTTCACAGAAGCACCTCTTTCAATAATTGCATTTTTCTCTTGCTCCAACATTGCAATTGAATATATCACCAGACTTGCTCTCCATACCTTGGAGCTGACATGCAAACATGAATAACCAGTAGTGTGATCCAAGGCTACCAAATGAGAAGTAGTCACTCTGACTGCCTATGACATTGAGTGCTTGTGGAAGGAGGACAGGTGTTTTGGTGCCCCTGTCACTTCTGCCTGAGGTCTGCTTTACAGTGTACCTGTGAGAAGGTGGAAAATTATGGCATTGCAAGGCTGTGTGAACACTTACCCAGGGTTTATAGCCCACTCATTTCAAGAGCTCACTACCATCAAGAAAAAGAAGTGTGGACCTCTCCTTTTTCAATTTTATTTAGGCTTGTAGTCCCTCTGTGAAAACCCTGAAATTCTGCTGTCCTAGTCAGTATAAATATGTAAAGTCTTTTAAAAAAGAAACTGCTTAGACATAGGTTCTGGATAGTCTTATAGGCAAGGCTCCTCTTGCATGGCTTAATGACATTGCCCATTCCCCCAGTAACACAGGGAGGTACCTTCCTCACCAGTACTTTCCCTTTCACTGAGTTTGAAGGACAAAATGCATGTACAGGACATGAGAAGGGATTAAAAAGGGCAACAGATTTTCAACAGCTGTGTTGCCATATGTACTTCATTTTTTAAAAAAAATTAATTTCTGTTACTCCTGAGGAATCTATGGGAATTAAAAAAAAACCCCCAAACATCCTGAGCTAAATGCAGGACTTGGAGAGTCTCTACTTCCAATGTGCTGTGCTGGGCCACAGCTCTGTCGCGCGGGGCTGAGAAATTCATCTTCTATGTCACAGTCCTGGTTTTGGGTTTACACTGTTGCAACTTGCGTGGGAAGTCATGTGAGATTAGGGACAGGGATGTTTAAACTGTCTTTTTTTTTTTTTTTTAAGTGTTCAGCACCAAGCCTTTAGCTGTGTGGAGCCACTAATTTCCCAATGGGATTTATAGCTCACCCCAGAGAGCTGCCAATACCACTTCTTTCTCACAAAACCCACAGGGAAGTGTGCCTGGTCCTATTGGTAGCTTTTGCTTTAGCACTGCAGTAGATGCTGATTTCTCCTGGATTCAAGAGGTACAGCATTCACTTGGGGTGTGAGGAGAGTGTACTGGGTTTTCTTCTCTGCTTGGGAAGATTAGAATCTTCATCTCCCTGATAAATCTTTGGATTGGTTTGTTATACTGTTCTCCTATGTGGACTTGTTTACTAGTTGCAAAAAAAAAAAAAAAAAGGCATGTGTTTAGGTAGCTCTTTTCCAACCTTTAACAGAAAAAAACCCCACTTTTCATAACTAAAGAATTAAGATAATAACACTGTGTTTCTAACAAACCACTTGTTTCTATGTTTGATACTAGACTCTAAGAAAAGCCTATCATGCAGATGTCTAAGCTGTAGTGATCATCTGGGAGCCTCTCAAAGCAAGAGAAAACCCTTAATCAGCACTGGATGTGATGTAGCTCTGTAACCACCATGTGATGCTCAACAGTAAAACTTTACAGGAGTTGAAGGGGCTTTGCAGTCTGGCATCTGCCTCCTGAGCACTGTCATCATTATGCAGCCTCCCAAGCAAGACTTGATGCCATCAGAACTCTCTTACCTGACTTGACGGTACCTGAAAGACCTCAGGGTGGTGAGGTTTCTCCCCTTTCCAATGAAATTGACCAATAGTGTTGAAAATTAATAAAGAAGCCCTACAGACATAAAAACCCACATGTCTATGCTAGGAGGATACTATTTTCATGTGACTAGATTTGGGTTTGTGTCCTATTGCCCCTTTGAGCCTTTAAACTGTTTCTACCCAGAATGAATCAATGGTGACAGATAAACTTCCTCTCTGCTGCTGAAGGAAGATGAGAGTCAACCCAAGTGCTGGAACTTCATTATTCACACACAGTTTGTGGGTTAGTTTACTCTGGCATGGACTATGGCAACGAGCTTTTTTCCAGATGAACCTGCTCCACTGGGGATTAACACTACACCCTGTGGTCATAAGCCATGTTGCAATAGCCTCACTAAAAATAAAATACCCAGTGTGATTTACTTTAGCAGAGTAGATCACAGAATGGTCTGGGTTGGAAGGGACCCCAGGGATCATCGAGTTCCAACCCCCCTGCCACAGGCAGGGCCACCAACCTCCTCCAGGCCTGCATCTAGAAAATGTTGCCCAGGGCCCCATCCAACCTGGCCTTGAACACCTCCAGGGTTGGGGCATCCACCACCTCTCTGGGCAGCCTGTTCCAGCACCTCGCCACTCTTTCCATGAAGAACTTCCCCCTGATGTCGAACCTAAACCTCCACCCCCTCCCCAGCTTCAGTTCATTCCCCCTTGTCCTACCACTATCTACTCTTGTAAAAATCAATTCCTCTCCTGTCTATATGCTCCTATAGGAAGTTAAAAAGCCTGTCTCTAAAATGCTATAATCTTATGGCAAAACTACGATCTGACATTTTAGACTATCTCCCAGCATTGTTACATGTAAAGGATTTTGAGGAATAGTCATGGTGCGAGAAACCCAAATTTATATTCTTTGACAAAGAGAAGTCTTTTTTCATGTTCTAAAATGTGAGGTGAAGAGCTGACCTCAAGTACCTCCCCTTAGCATAGTGGACCTGTCTTCCTTTATCCTAGAGTCTTGGCAAACTACTGGACAACCTACCTAAGGTACCTTCCAGTGGGGTTGCAGTATAACTCTTCATGCTCAAGATCATATTCAGTCCATACCACCTAATATAGCCTACCATGGAAACTTCTCCAAAGATGAGTCCAGGCCTTCAACTTGTGCTGTTCACCAGCTCAGTCTCTCATAAAATAGTCCAAATGACTTAGCAAACACCTCTATCATTATTTAAATAAGATTATACATAAAATGTGTTAATTTAAAACCAGGAAGGATCTCACTTCCTTAATCTCAAGCTATTTGTATTTGTACAGTTCTTAACCAGAATCGAGGAGCAGCTGGAAGCCGCTGGCTACCAACTGGAGTGGCAGAATCCACTGCCATTGATGTCACTAACTTTATCCATCTAAAGGGGTGTGAATTTAGTCTAGCATAATACGTACTCAGAACTCAATCTGTCCTTGATAAAGACATAAGGAAAAGGTCACAAGTTAGGATGAGAAACAGAAAAGAAATAAATAGTGAGATGAAGTGTTCTGCTGATTTCACTTCAGATATTCACACTCCTGAGTATTTTAGAAGAACTATCCTTTGAAAACTTATTACATTTCCTGAGATTTGGGCAAATGCTTTCTACAGATACTTATTCAACAACATTTTACCTGCATTATCATATGGTCTCACGATGAATGTGTTTAGGTGTTTGCTTTTCATCAAATATCAATTACATTTTTTCTCATTTTTTAATTTCCCCTTATTGGTTTAATAATTTTCTGTGCTTTAACAACTAATGGCATTAGATTCCCTTGATTTAGTTTTACAGCATGCAACATGTAATTCAGGGGTTATATTTTCATCATGGTTTTCTTTCTGCATCTTCCATCTTTGTAAAGTTTTTATTTCTACTCCATCTGGTCTTGAATGAAATTCCTACTATTGACTTCACACCAAAGCAATCAGGAATGGGAAAAAAACCCCTTTGGAAAACCTATTCCACAGTGCTGGTGTTGACTGGGATAGAGTTAATTTTCTTTATGGTTTCTAGTACGAGGCTCTGTTTTGGATTTGAGCTGGGAAAAGAGTTGATAATGCAGGGATGTTTCGGTTCTTGCTGACAGGTGCTCACACAGAGCCAAGGGCTCTGCTGCTTCTCACCCCACCCCACAGTGAGGAGGCTGGGGGTGCACAAGGGGTTGGAAGAGAACACAGCTGGGACAGCTGACCCCAACTGACCATATGATGGCATGCTCAGTGCATAAAGCTGTGGAAAGGAAGAGGAAAAGAGGAACTTTTGGAGTGATTTTGTTTGTCTTCTTGAGTAACTGTTACATGTGATGTAGCCCTGCTGTCCTGGGGATGGCTGAACACCTGCCTGCCCGTGGGCACTGGGGAATGAATTCCTTGTCCTGTTTGCTTGTGTGTGCGGCTTTTGCTTTACCCATTGAACTGTCTTTATCTCAACCCATGAGTTTTCTCACTTTTACCCTTCTGATTCTCTCTCCCATCCTGCTGAGGGGGAGTGGGTGAGTGAGTGTCTTGTGTGGGGCTGAGCTGCTGGTCGGGGTTGAACCATGACACCCATTCAATACCTTGCACATGTAGCTTTCTGTACAACACACACATTCTGAAGTGATTTGTTCCAATCACTTTTAAATGCTTATTGTTAGCATTGTCTCAGTTTTAACAATGAGGGAAATGAGAGAGAGGCTGGCTTCAAACAGCATATTTAATTTACTCTCCTATGTGATTTATTTGTTTAATTTTGCTACTCCTTTTCCAGCATATGGTGGGCAAACGATTTAAAAGACTGTCTGGTTTAATTAAATTTCAAGGACATAGGAGATTAATTTTAGGAATACGGTAGAGAAAATCAGAAATTTTCCTTTTGGCACTCATAAGCACAAAGTTAGAAACCCACAATAAATTCAAACTTGAATGCAAAATGGAATCAACAGGAATTAGACACAAAAATAACCTTGGACATTTAATTCCTGAATCATCTTTTTGGTTTTAGATGCCTCCCATCTCTCAACATATTACCTAATTCACAGTGTGTTTTTGCAGGCAGTTGTGCTCAGTTCTTGGGAGTCACTGACTATGTGGATGAAGTTTGTATTTGGACTTTCAAATCCTCTTTCGTTCCACATTGAAAGCTCTTACAAAGCTAAATTTTCAGGAGACAAGAGGGGAGGTCCTCTCCTAGGTTAACTGTTTAAAAGACAGTAATGTAGTTTAGGAGTAAAAGATTGATCTTGTCACTGAGGGATTCACTGGCAGGAAGCCCCAGGAATCTGTAATTGAACCTGTAACAAGGAAGAGATTTACAAAAGAGCTGGGACAAAGGCTCCCAAGGGAAGATATGCAGGTCTAACAGTCTATTCAAAGTGGACAGATCTAAACCAGGCTTTCCAGAAGGATTTCTAAATGCCGAGTGACTAAGTAACAAAATGGCAGTAAATGAAATACTGGGTTGGTAAGTGCAAGGTAACACACACTGCAAATGATAACCCTAATTACACACGGGCAATAATGGGCTCAAAATTGTTTCTTTCCTGGGTGGGAGTTTGTTTGGGGAATTACCACGTAGATGATTCTGACATTAGCCCTCTGCTAAGCAGCAATCAGGCAATGGGCAAACAAAACAGAAAATGTCATTCTGTCACTTTATTTACTCAGAGTGTGCTCAGATTTTGAACACACGGACCTTTTTTGTTCATTCAAACTCAGTAAAGACATAGCAGAATTAGATGAAATACAAAGAGCAGCAGCAATGAATACAAAAGACTTTTTTCTGCAAGAGGAGAAACAAAGTAGATTTGATCTCTTCATCTTAGAAAAGCTGTATTTGGGAGAGGTGAGAATACCAGGGAGATCATAA
Organism: Heliornis fulica; assembly: GCA_013399135.1. Classification (NCBI taxonomy): domain Eukaryota; kingdom Metazoa; phylum Chordata; class Aves; order Gruiformes; family Heliornithidae; genus Heliornis; species Heliornis fulica. The sequence continues at coordinate 188,052 of VXBZ01002750.1, forward strand.
AGTGATGGTGAAAATAAATAAATGGAAGGAAAATTAGCAGGTTATGAGGTGGTGGTGGCTTTTTTTGTTTGGTTTGTTGTTTGGGGTTTTTTTTATTTTCAGTGCGAGGCAGGGTAAAATACAATAACACCATGAAGGAGGAAGGGATAATTTACTTTTTAAAAATAAGTTATCTTTCATTTACTTGTATAAATCATTATGTGAGAATGTTCCAGATGATGAAAATAGCACAGTGGCACAGAATCATAGGTTCATGTACAGCTCTTTGAAAGTGCAAGCTAGTTCATGGAAAGGTGCACCCCTGGTTGCTTATTTTCAGAAGACAGAAAAATCCTTCTTATTGGTCTTGAGGCTTTTAAATACAATTTGTCTCAATATCCATACCTGAACACAGCTGGAGAAAAGATCCTGTAACAGAGACCATTTCTCACTGAATATGTCATGTCCTATGGGAATTCAGGTCCTCCATTTCCTGATAATATGTCAGAAGTTGGAGCCAACGCTGAAATGTCCTGAACTTCCTAGTTTTTAGTACTCTGGGTGTCATGTTTTTCATGTAGTTTTACCTTGAGACTAAATCCTGCTGATATAGAAAGAGATGACTCTTACAGAGCAAACTTACATGTTCCAGTTTCTTACACGCAGGTAAAAGGGAAGATGGAGGAGGCTCTGGCGGTATTTGGTAATAAAGAGGTCACTAACAAACCTCTCTGGTCCGTTACACCCTGAAGAGCTCTGCGTCTCAGCTCACCTATGCCAGATGCCATGCCCACCCTTCTTAATCCTGGCTTCAGAGGAGCAGAAGGTGATGTGAAGCTGTCACTTTCTTACCTCAACCCCGTCCAAAGTATAGATCGAACACTTCCCAGAATTTGGCCTAAGTATTGTTTTTTTCCAAATATTCACCAAGATTTTTCATTGAAAACATAAACAGTCTCTGACTCATCCTACAGTGCAGTGCTGCTCCACCAGGACCCACGCTGTGTGTGACAGTGGTGTTCACTCCTTTTCTACTTCTCTTAACAACAATTTTCCTGTTCATTGAGGTTTGTTTTTATCTCTCATTTGGACACTCATACCTTATAAAATCTAAATAAAATGGACCTTGTATTATTAATAGCACTGACTTTTTAATTAATGGAAGAGAAACTGGTCATTGCTGTCTTTGGCAAGGGTTTCCAGTAGTCAAATTTTTGTTTGTTTTAGAAAATGGTTTTTAATAATACCTCCTATCTCCAATAAACAGCAGAAGAATCTCTGAAGCATGATTGATTTACTTACTCATTCTGTAAGAACAGCAAGTGAACTGTTGTTAATACAATAATGAAATGGTAGTTAATGTGGCTTTGCCCTCTTTGAGAAGGAATTGAACATTATCCAACTGAAAGAGTAACATAATTTAAACATGTGGTGGAGCAAAAATGTTTTCCTGGCTTGAAATATCTTTAAGTGGAATCTAAATTTTTCAAGGATTACTTTAATAATAAAAATTACATAGTAGTCAGTAAGTGTGATTGGTTAGCTACAAAAAAAAAAAAAAGCCTTTTTCTTTAGTAAAGCAAAGATTCCTTCTCTCAGTTCTGCAAAAACAGTTAATGTAATTTTCTCACTCAAATTCATGTTTTATATATAATATAATTAATATTTTAGTTCTAGGAGAGGGAAGGAGAACCAGATGAACTGCTCTTTTGCAAAGCATTATAGATACGAGAGTTACAGCTTCTAAATAACAGCAGATGTATTCCTGAGATGCTATATTGATTTCCCTGTGTTTAAAATTAAAGAAATGCCTTAAAATATCCAGACACAATGATCTGCGAGCATCTTACAGGCATAATTTGCCTGGATATTAAATCCTCTCAAGACAGTGAAGTCTGGAGACTTGACTGTTTTTTGATAACTCTTCTACCGGTCTCCCTCTGTTGAAAGCAGAGTTTGGCCAGTTTATCAGTTGGAATGGTACATTAGTCTGGTTTACATCAGACAAATGGACATTAATGACTTCGATTTGAAGAATAATCTGCTCTGACTAGAAATCTGTTGGATACAGGGCAACTAACTTCTGTTCATGTCTGCATGCAAGGCTGAGCACACTGCATAGCTAATGTTTTAATATGGGACTATATCAGCTAGAACGTGGACTAATGGTTAGTGGGCACATCATAGAAAAACAGTCTAAAGCAAAACTGTATTTGCTAAAATTTTAGAACTGAAAAAACTTAAAACACAAAGGGAAATGGACCTAAAGTTCACATTTCCTGCTTGCTTTTCCTTTCTGCAACATGTCTGAGATGAGATGAGATGAGATGAGATGGGGTAGCAGCAGGCTCTCTCTCACCTGCCTGCTGTTGGCAGAATTTGAGCCCCAGCCTCAGATTTCAGTGTTGCCCTGCCCTGAAACTGGCTGCAGGGCCAGTACCACCCAGCAAGTCCCATCCCAGAACAAGGGTGTGCAGTCTCCCCAGCTATCTGACTGGTTTGGGAAAAGTGCTGCTGCAGAGTGTGGGGCACATGAGCTCATAGCCCCTAGTCACAGACTGTGTGAGCACTTACCTCCCCAGGGTTTTTTCTATCAGGTTCTCTGGCACTTCTTCACAAGTGGATTTAAATGTTTTGGGCAAGAAGATGGCTTTTATAGCACCTTTGGGAAATTTCTCATGGGCCTCTGCCTCTGCTGCAATCATCTTAGATGATTTTGTTAGAGCCTCCCAATGCCCTGACTGTGGTATCTCTTAGAACCTAATTCGTCAAACACTCAAAATCATTAAAAAAAAAGGGCCCGTAAACACCACTCATGATTTGATTCAAGCAGATTACCTTCTGGAACTATGCTGTTTTAGGGAGTTTTTCAGCTTGATACCTTCAGCTCCCCCAGCTTTAAGGGCCAATCTGCAGGCCATTCCACAGCAGGCTGGGGACATCGGACACTGTACTCCCTCCCTGGGTCAGAGCTGGGGACAAAGCACTGAGACTTGTGGCGTCTGTGCCCGGTGCTGAGCACTGGCTGTGTCCCACTCCATTCAGGGAAGTGGGACACAGCCAGTGTCCCAACAGCTTTTTTCCTCTCTGTATATATATTCTCTCCTTCAAGCCATTTGCTGCAATGAACACCCAGAACAAACCCCAACAAGTGCAGACAGAGATTACCAGAGCTTTGCCAGCCATTCATGCATGTGATTTATGCAAATACTGCACAAAACAAATTAAATATTGCAAATTATATTAATAATTTAAATTTTGTAGCTAAAAACAGTAAAGAATATCCAAATAACCTTAAAGCATTCACATGTAAATTTTATAAGTTTTGTGTGGGTTGTTTTATTTTCTGAAGAGACTAGCCAGCTGATAAATAAATGCCTGCCTTTTCCAGTTATGAGTTCTTACTATCAGACTGCCAATAAATAGTTTTGGGGTTGGTTTTCCTTTCTTATCTTCTATTACACAAATAATCCTTTCTGGCTTTGCATATCATTTAGCTCTTGTGGTTAACCCTAGTCTCAATCTGGATCACTATATCTGTTTATACATAGCTCTGAAGCACGATTGGGTTAAAGGAAGTATTTGCCAGCTATCTGCACTTTAAACTTGTTTATAAAATTAAACTCTTTGAAACATCTTGACTGTATGAACATATTGGAAATTTACTACATAAATAGACTTCTATATTTTCATTTAGATTTGATTCTAGGAGGGCTGCTTTATAAAACTCAGATATTATTTATTCACAGCAAAATAAACATTCATCATGAGGTAAAAATCAATGGCACTCAATGCTATAGCAGCTTGATAGTGCAATCTTTACACAGAGTTTTTTGCGTTTTTTTTCCCCCCATCTGGTAAGTAATAAATCCTCAAATCCTACAAGGCCTTTGGAAGTATGAATGAAGTAAGATTACATTTAAAATGGGTTTGATAGTTTTTTCTGTGTCGTATCACACACACATATGTACGTGCTCACATGGTCTGTATGCACCCACACATGTAGATGTGTGCACATACATTAACACGTGGGCATCCTACTTAATTTGGTCATCTAATGTCTTCTGCATTCCCTAAAGTCATTTGTTAGTGGGAAAGTCCACCTAGCAATAAGTTTTGTATTCTGGCTTATGGCTAGGAGCTCTCTCCAGAGTGCTTATCAAACTGCAAACTCCATTTTTAATAAATCCTCAAAATGCTAATTTTTCTGCTAGCTTTTCCCCTTCAGATGGGAATGTGTCTCTGAGGAGCAGGGATGCAGAACACATGGGCAAGGATCATTAAACCTTCCTAATCTTCTCGGCCCATGAACAGGCTTTTTGGTGGGGTTCTGGCACCTCTCCAGGAGGACCATCTGCCCAGGCCAGTAGCTAAGCAACAGATCACCTGGTGACAGACTTTTACTACTTGGCAAAACTGATTAAAGGATAACCTGAAACAATAGATTTATTAGTAAATAAGAACAGTCATATGAAATGCAGAGGCATGGATACGGCAGCAGAAGAGGTATTCTTGGGAGAGATCTCAGATGCTCATCTGAACTCAAAAATATCAAGGAGAACAAAGTCCTATTAATGTCTCTAGCGGACAGAGCAGAAGAATAACATCAAAATTAAGGGTTGCTATGCAAGCAGCCTTCCTGAAGTGTGCATGCTGTATGTTTCTTCTTTTATGTGTCCTGGAGTAATTCTACGTTAGTACCTGCAGTGCTGGAGCTCTGGAGAGTATATCCTTGGTATAGTGAAAAGGTCAGAACTCATTTTGAGAGCCCACAACCACCTAACCTTGATGTCCTACTTTTGTGAGTGAATAACACACGGGAAAGGGTTATGTTCAGAAAATATGCCAATAAACCAGAGAATGAAGCAGTGCAGGAGCCTCCTGACACAATGGAAGACCTGGTAACTTGCGTTTTTACTTCACTGGACAACCAACAGTCTCATGACTGCCAGGCAGGGGCATTCTACCAGGTTCAAACAAGATGATGGGTTTGGGAGCAACCTAAATACTTCACAGTAAGATATCACACACACGTTGTGTTTATGAGTGCGCATGAAACTTGCCTGTCCTCTGAGCTGGAAGCATGAATGGGTCTTAAAACCACTCATGTGAAACAGACATATCCTGATTTCAGCTGAGACAGAGTTAACTTTTTTTCCACTAGCAGGTATAGAGCTGTGGTTTGGTTTAGTGTGAGAATCACATTGATGACACACGGATGGTTTCAGTTGTTGCTGGGTCACTGCAGGGCCTACACTAAGCCAAGGACTTTCCAGCTTCTCCTGCCCTGCCAGGTGCACAAGGAGCTGGGAGAGCACAGGCAGGACAGCTTGCCCAGGCTGGCCAAGGGGATATTCCAGGACATATAGCTTCAGGCTCCCTATAGAATTGGGGGAGCGAGCTGGGAGGCAGACTTGCTGCTCAGAAACAGATGCACTGGATTCATTTTATTTTCCTTTTTCATATGACGAGCAATTTCATTTGTACACAGCTTGCTTGTTAGTGTTGTTGGTGTTGCTATCCCTATCTTCTTTTGTTATTCTATTAAATCGTTTTTTTCCTAACCCAAAACACTTTTTCTGTTCTCCTCCCCTTCTGCTTGTAGGGGAGGGATGAGTGGGCAGCCGTGTGGTGTTTAGTTATTGGCTGAGGTTAAACCACAACAGCAAGCAAATCGATTAGGGAAATGGTATTCAATAGCTACTCACAGTCCTTCTGCTTCTCTATCTCCTTCCTTCTGCACACGTCTCTTCTTGACTTGTTTTCTACCTTTTTCTATGACACATTTTGCCTCACTAATTCCCAGTTCTGCTCTTGCCTACCTCCTTTTTTAAGGTTTCATCCTCACTTTTCCAAATGTGTCACCTCCACCTTGTGCTTGAAAAATGCAGTTCCCTCCTCAACCCCTCTGTGCGCTTGCCCCTTTTGTTCTTTTATCTAAATTATCTAAATAGTTAATTATTTAAGGCTAAAATATTTTCCTTCAAGGCAGAGACAAGTCATAAAAACACAGCTTCACCTAGCCAAGCCTGCATACACTATCTCTAAATTGAGAGGTTTTATTCTACTTTAGGAATAATCAGGAAATGGTTGGGGATAACCAGGAAATCCACCTTGGGATATCCACAGAGGTCCCAATTCCTCAAAGACTTTCCAGCACCACAAAGCATTTAAAAATGTATCACTTCTCATTTTCACTACCACTCATGATACACAGTATGCCCTGTTGCTCGTATCAAAAAGCTCAAGATTGCCAAGATTCATTTTTATCCTAAGTTTAAAGCTTACAAAAAAGAGTTGTTGTATGCACATAGCACATGTTGTTCTAGTCTACTGAAAACTGAGTAATATAGTATATGAAAATAGGAATAGATGAAAGATTTGGCATACTCTGGAATACTCCAGTGACATGTCCTATCACAGCAGTACCATCTGTTTTTCCTTATATGTGCTAAATTTATAACACTGTGCTAATTTCTATATTAGTTGGCACACCACCTTCAGGAAATTATACTTAACAGATAAGCAATATTTGGGGTTTGTGACTTATCTTTAGCCAACAGTAAATATCTCTCCAATTACTCTCAGCTCTCCTCTTAGTGAAAGGAGGTTAGAAATCAATAATATTGGCCATGTTCTCTTTTTATCCCCAAAGGAATGGCAGTGACTTCCAATTCAATTGTTATTGCCCAACGTTTTTGCTTATGCTAGAATTTTGACAGACTGAAAGTTGATCAGACTTTCATCTGGAACCGGACACTGGTAAAACACAAGAAGCCTTGTATTGTACAGCTAAATTAAAATGAACCCCTTCTGTGTGGATTGGAAATGTTACCAGATTGCTAACTGTACTCTTCACTGATCAGTGCCATAAAACAATGAAACACATGGATGTGTTCTGCCTGTAAGTTGAAAAGAAAACAAGAGTAATGGAAGATAATGACGCATGGAGTTTGCACAATATTGGCAATATCCCCCTCCTCATGCTTGCCCAGTGGCACTCTGAAGCATGGGAAGACATAAAACCGGGCAAGGAAAGGCTCCTTTTGAAGGCCATATGAGGTTTCTATGAGTCTCTTGCCCTGTTGGCTTCGTGGCTGGATGGTTTACTGATGATCCCAGGGCTCATTGGCAGTGCCTCTGCATGATGCTGTGCTGAATGACTTCTCCCCACGGGATGAAAGGCTGAGTTATCCATTCTTTGGGTCTGAGTGGAGCAGGTATTTCAAAGCACGAGACCATTGAACCATTACCTGAGGGGACAGCTGTCTAGAGGATATTTTAAATGTGTTTGACACGTTTAAATAGATGGTTTCAGCTTGCCAGTCCAGTCTTGGAATGGCTCCTAAAATAAACGTCAATATAAAGAATAAGGCAATTTGTTTCAGATGATTAAGAGAATCTGGCTCATATATCCAAGGTGTGACAATTCCAATCACATCCTTATTTCAATTTACAGGAAAGAAATAAACTAGGCTTCATTATTGTTCATACTGCTGGTGCTATATATTTGACATGATAATCTACAGTATTAGTCAGTAAATTGACTCACTGGACTGCCCTTGATCATATGCTCCATTTTCTGCTCAGCAGGGCCCTCTCTAGCAGTTATATATAACCAGGGAGGAAAAAAAAAGGAAATAAAAAAGACAGTTCTCTCTTAGATCATTACAAGATGATGTTGCATTCAGTTTTCCTGTTGCTTCAAAGGTTATAAATGATGTGATCTTTTTGCCATCACAGATAATATATGGCTGCTGTTTGTCTGACTTGTCAAGTCCTCACACAGAAATCCAATACTCCCCACTTGTCACATACTCATTTCAGATGTGTGTTCCCTTGCAGGGTCCAAAATGAAACAGTCACTGTATTCCTATCTGCCAGTTTTCAAGCCTTGCCTTGTGTGGTCCATCCTTGTCAAACCACAGTTGTCACGTTAGCAACCCACATGAGAACTCACAGCAAATGTTAAAATCTCCTGATCTTAATTAAAATTCTGCATGCTTTTCTATCAAATAAAGAAAATCGTCCTGCATCTTAATCCACAGCTCTGCTCTTCTGCCACTTTTTTTTAAACGTCTGATTACTGAGCTCATTGCTCAGGCAGGTTGTTTTTAAACTGCATCGTGCTTTTGTGGGGTTTATATCACTGTCAAAATAAGTATTGGATTAATCCTGGCTCCTCATCTATGTGTTGAAAAATGGTTTCCTCAGTCCAGACAGAAGTTAAAATTAGGAGTTGTCTCTAAAAGGGGCTGTAGGGTGAAGGGCAGTTCTCAGTGTTAAGAAAGGACGATAGCACAGACTCAAAAAGCAGACAGCTCAGTAGGTGATTGGCATGAATTACAAAATACATACAAATTTCAGCAGCATATCTTAAGCTTTAACCTGTGCTGATGCAGAAGGAAGGGGAACCAGAACGCTGTAGGATACAAAGAATGTATGCTATTCCTGTCCAGAATGGTAAATAATTGCTCAGAGCCTTCTTTTACTGGCCTTTGTTCCAGAAGTACTTGCAAGTCAAGGAGAATTACAGGGTGTGAATCAGAAATACTCAGCTGAGGGTCAGCACATCCACAAAGAGATATAATTCAGTTCGCAGTCTCCCTGAGGAAAAATCCCTCACAAATCTCTTTTAAACTCTCTCCTGATATATTGGGCACATTACAGAAGAAACTGTTTAAGAGAACTGATTAATATTTTTGGCAATGTAAATCTCCCGGCAAACTGCCTGGTGCTGGCTCTGCCAGCTGGCTCTCGAGAGAACTTCTGGTCCTGTTCCTTGCCATACTACAATTCTGTGTTTGTGGTTTGAGGAACAGAACAGAAATCAATAACCACCCAGGCCAAACAGCTTCCCTACCTTGTAATACTTTAAACATGCAAAGAGGCTAAAGTCTAAGCCTCTTTGCTTCGAAGCTTCAAAAGCTGCTGTCAGGAAAGATCCCCTGATTCATATAAATTTGGTATCAATTCCTAAAACATTTTCACTTTGATATGGAATGCAAGAGGGGAGGACTTTTGTGAAAAGAAAGGTCAACATTTGCACTCCACCACAGCATGATGATTACTCTTCAGGTACCTCTGTACCCCTGGGGTACAGTGCTTTGGGAGTGCAGGCACCTATCTCATGGTAAGGCAGCCTGCGGTTCACACAAGAGATAAGTTATGGTGCACCCCCTAAAATACCTTTCTATCTCCCTCTAGATGAATAAGGCCAGGCTGCAGGAGAACCAGGTGGTTTCAAAGCTGAAAAAGGGAAATACCTGCCAGACTTGAGAGAGTTGGGTGAGCAGCCAGAAATGTATAGCAAGGAGAGAAAAAAATTGTGAGGGTGAGAACACTGACTGGGATGTCACATGTCATAAAACCATCTATTAGACTGATGTGGGGAGGTTAAAAAATACTCAGGAAATAATAGCTGTTCAGTTCAAATACAGAGTCTGAGGAAAAAAAATCTGTTGCCTTGATGTAATTCTGATATTCAACCCCATCTATGCAAATACCCACAAAATAACTCACCAAACATAGGGAAAGGCAGTAACAGAACAAAGAAGCGTGACAAAACCATCAGTCTTCATGCATCAAAGAGCAAAATTCAAATACATTATTTTCACAACAGAATAACACAATATAAGCCACAAAGAAAAGTGAGCAAAGATCAAAGAGCAAATAAAAGACAGGCAACACACAGAAGCATCCACAGTATCTAGAAGGGATAGAAGAACAGGAGCATACAGCACCAGAGCATCTTAAAAAAGCTGTCATGTATTTGGGGAAAAACAACCTTTGTGCAAACTTGAAAAAAACCCCAAGTATTTACAGCCAGGGAGCAATACAACACTTTCTGCACCTGCAAAATCTGCCTTCTCTGTACTTTTTATTGCTCTGTCTTCCCACTCCTGCTTGGCCCCTATGAAAAAGCACTGTTTATATCTCTAGTGCATGGACATCCAGCACAGGTAACAGTAAGGCCAGAATAATAAAAGACCAACCCATTAGCAAAAAATACAGATCTGAGTTGTAGTTCATGACAGACAAATCTAGGACATCTCCAAAATAAGTGACAAGATGGCAGTGCTCAAAAACATTTTAAAAAAAGAACTGCAACAGCTAGCTAGCTAATCAATTGCTTTTATGTAAGATCTGAAGTCGATGGGAAGGTGAAGATTTGGAACAGCAGCACTGACTTAGTGTTTCATGAACACTATTTATTTATTTATTTATCTATTTATCTATTTATTTATTTATTTAAAATTATGGGAGTGCAGAGTCATGTTTTCCTCCATTATTTTTTTTCCATGCTTGCATGGGCTATGAACTGCTGGGACCACTGTCTGAGAAATCTGAAATGGAAGTATGAAGCTGGCTTGTGCTAAATCCATAACTATGCTAAAACTTGTTTCTGCTCTTGTTCCTGTAATTGTACTAACAGAAGTACCTTAGATCAGGAATAAAATCTAGCATAACTAGCTCCCCTCCTTTCTCTTTCAACCCTGTTCTCCTTGCAGGCACAGTCACTGAACTTAGTCTTACTTTGTTCATGACAAATGCCAGCTGAACCCTGTGAATATGCATTGCAATTTGCAAACCCATTAGTCATCCTGTTGACTTTCATCTAATGCACAGCTTTGGTTATTTCTATCTCTCGATTAACCTCACACAAGATTTTCCTCCACTTTCACTCACAAAGTGGAATGCACTCCTGGCAGCTCTCGTGGCCATATGTACTCCTAGTCTGACAAGTGCTGAGGAGCCAATACAAACAACTCAGAGCAAATTTAAAAAGGTGTTCTAATAATTCAGAAATCATCACATTGAACTGACTGCTCTAATCGTAAATAGTAAAGGCTACTCATTACAAAAATACCACCTCTGGCTTGGAAAGTCCTTGAGCTGCAAAGTCCTGGAGCCCAGGAGGATGCATCAAGGACATACTGCTGTTGTGGAGATCTTCCTGCACCAGGCAGAGTCCAGGCCTAACATGGGACAGCCTTCTTGTGCTTTCTCATCTCCAGATGGACCTTTACACAGTGAAGAGAAGCACCTGTTTTCTGAACTGTTATCCCATGAATTTCAAAACTACACTGTCTATTAAACTTCTAAATCTGGATAATGACCAGAAGAAATATTCCTACCAAGTACTTTTGCCTTCTGGCTATAATGAAGAGTGTTTAACTTAAACACATGACAAGTTCTAAGATGTAAACTTGAAAACAAGAATCTCAATCCAATATTACACTTTTCTGTAGGCATAATAAAGCAATCTTTCACAAGTACTTTTTAAAAAAATCTATAATAAAGATATATTATTTATGATAGGAATCTAGTGTTATGGGGTTAACACAAGCCGGCAAAGCACACTTGCAGCCCAGAAAGCCACCCATGTCCTGAGCTGCATTAAAAGATGAGTGACCAGCAGGTCAAGGCAGGTCAATTTAACAACAAAAACAAGCAATATTACAAAGTGAACACCTCCGTAGAAGTGAGAGAGAAAGCTGTCTTATGTTAATAGTCTACAGATTAATTTCTCAGAAAGTTTGCACTAGAAGGTACTGGGACTGTTAAATGTAAGCATCTGGAAGACTTTACATCCTGAAGAGGAAACACAAAACTCGCATGCAAAATTTCACGTTTGTGCAACTCAGATAATCTCTAATGAGCAGGGTTTGTCATCTCCATTCTTAATTATTTATTCTTTTGATAGATGAAGATTACAGAGCACCTGAAGGAAAGTCTTTACCACCAGAAAAATTAATGAGTCAGACACAGGCAGAGCACTTCCACATGACTAGCAGAAAGAGTTATCTCAGAAAACCACATGGAAAACTACTCGAAGAGAGTGAAGTGAGGCATGAAAATAAAGGTTTCCTAGGAGTCATGTCATGGTATCACTGAGAAATTAAAACTTTGGAACCTTGATAAAATAACTTGCATTTTTTAAAATGTGGTTGTACAAATGCACACACAGTATCTGATGAGAAATTACATATGCAAGTCAGAAATTAAACGATTTGAAGAGCTGTGCTATCAGTCAGAGATAAATTACAGCGCTCAATACAGAAATTCACAGGTAGAACTCTGGTATTCTGTCACTTCATGCGTTTTGGCAACCACAGCAGCCTTTCTGACCTTTCCAATCTGTTTCTGCAGGAGCTAAAAACACCCCAGCACACTCAGGATTCAACCAGCTGCTGGAAATCTGAGTTTTCCAATACTAAGTCCTTGAAATCGATCCTATTGTAGTACAGTTTTGTGTGGGAAAAGTCAGGGCTGTGCCAGCTCTGATATACTGCGGTGAAAGTCCCGTCAGAGAGAGAGTGGAAGTGGGTAGATTTTTAGTGACCTGTGGTTGGGCTTGGCAAGGAGTTTTCTGATGCTCCCAACTTGAAATAGGTCTTTGTGGGAACTATGGGAAGACTCAGCAGCAAGCAATTGGAATGCGTGGCATTTCAAGGTGTTTATTCCTTCCACCCCTCAGCCCCATACCATGATGGAGTGAAGAAAATCTCCTTCCCCACCTATTCATCTATTCCCATTTCACCAATTGCTTCTTTTCTGTAAGAGGTATTAGTGTTCTTATTAAAAAAAACAAACAAAAACCCCATCAGGCAGCAGGAGAAATACCCAAGTACATATATCCATATTTTCAGTAAATAGCATATTACTCCAGCAGTGGATCAAGTGAAATAAACATATCTGATCTTTTAATCAAACTAAATGTGTCAGAATTAGGCTCTGACTGATCAGTCTGACATAAGCAATGGCTATTAACTTGAACAGGAGTGACTAAACAATGTTGTGTTCCCTCTGGAAAAAAAGATAGAGAAATAAATGGCTTCAAACTCACTTTTTTAAAAGTCCTATATAAACTGGATTTTACTCAAATCCATGAAGTTTTTCAGACCTTGAGAGAGCATCAGATTTCAACATTCTAGTTAATACAGTTTAGTTTTGCACAATGTCATTTGGACAACATCATTACAGAATGCTTCACCATTAATTACATTCAAATAGCAGCTTCTATCCCCTGTGGAGAATGAGATTAATTGGGTCAGATGTAAATATGCATTTCATGGATCCTACTGAACACTTGCCCATCTCACCAATTTACCATGTAATTTGATACAACTGGTGTACTATGCTCTGGAGATGTGCAGGGCAAGCACAGTTGCCAGTCAGGGTAGAAATACACTGGTGGAGCAGGGCTGGTATTCTCAGCCTGCATTATGCTTGGCTTTTACTGCCCGACCCTTTCATTCTCTTGCAGAAATGCTAATTTATATTTATTCATGCTGAAATTCTCTGCTGCTTAACATGAGGCTTGGGACAGAACTCAATGCTGACATGGAATGTCATGATGGACACCTGGCAATGTAGGATGTGAAACTGCTCTTCTCCCAGGCATCCTCACTCCACCACAGGAAAAGAGGACCTGACCATCACTGTCATGAGACACCCTGACACCAGTGCCTTATTGAGGTTCTTGAGTCTGGCCAGAGAAAAGAGCAAAGATAAGCTACCTACAGGGAAAGAACAAAGAAGTCAACTTTGAGACAAAGTTGTTTCCTTGACCCCTTGTGTAGCCTAAGCCTAAATCTTTGGACTGGAATGGCTTCTCACTCTCATTCTGGAGTCTTGGGGAGGGGCAGTTTAAGTTAAAGACACTCGTTCTGGAGCCCCCTTCATTTTTCAGCATGAAATGCTTATTAGCTAATTTTTTCACTGCCTTTCTTTTCCCATTAAATATAAGGTGGGCCAAACCACTTCCAGCCTGAGAATGATAATGTTATAAAATAATCTGGAAAATAAAAGTTGGTGCCAGTGGCTGGTGGATCTTGAAAAACTACTTATTGTTGCTTTAAAGTATCAAAAATAAGATCACTGTCTCCTGGCTCTTTCTAGCTTCCTCTGCCCTATTTTCAGTTTGTAGTCTCCCCTAGGTATAATAAAAAAAATGAGGCATTTGCACCCAGCTGGAGAGTACCTTTCATGAGTTGGAAAACTGTGGAGCTCGTTTCTGGCTTACTTCCTGCTGCTCAGGAGTAACTACCAGGACAAATTCGCATGAGTGAAGTGCAAACTTCAGTCCCCAAGGCCTGTCAGTTCAGAGCTGATCTTCTCAGACACAGTGTGCTGGGTAGGTAGAAGAGAGGACTCAGACTTTCTAAAGCAGAGTAACCCCACTGAGCAAAAAAAAAAAACCCAAACCCACCCCACATTATCGGTTGCTCTTGGCTTTTCCTGTCCTGTCTCACCTGTCCCAGGCGGTACAGTCATTTCATCGGCCCAGATCTGAAATAGTGTCATATTGCTCTAGCCCATGTTAAGGAGTAATTTGCTAAAGTATTTGCAGGCTGGTGAACGTGAGCCATGACACTGTATCGTGTCCTACTTGGTGCTTTGGTGCTGTGCCTGGTCCCTAAGGCACAATTATCTGCCCCCTGCTTGCACAGACTACTCTACATTGCACTGCTCTGATTGTTTCACAGATAGAAAGTTTCAACATTCTGCAGCCTTATCAACTCTCCATCAACTCTCCACTTCTCTGATTTCCACCACCTCTAGACTAGGCATTTTTCCCTGTCCTCAATTTTTATTCTTTGTTTTTTGCAGAACTAAGAATTTTGCTCTCCTGATTTTCTTCTCTTGGATTTGCCTCTACTCAGGACTTACCTCTACTCCATCTGCATTCCAATACTTCAGCTTGTGCACTTGTACTCCACCAGTTTTAATAACTGTTTAGATATTTGGAACTTGATATTTGGAAGTCTTTCTCAGGAACTGCTCTTACACATTTAATAAATTATTCCAATTACAGAATGTTTAGTGTGCCTGAATTTTTATTTTGTTTCCAGAGTTCTAGCTCTTGAAATGTAACTATGCCTTTTCTCTTCTGTTTCTTGATTTGGATTGAAAAAAATCACCCCATATAGTCCATCATTTTATGTGTCTGAGGCTGTAAAACACATGAATCACAGATACTTATCTTGAGGATTTTGGCTTTCCCTCCTCTGATATGGGAGGGAAAATCTTCCATTTCACTTTTTATGTCACTTGTGAACTGGCCCTTATAAAAATCTGTTTCTTTCTTCCACTGTTTCTTTGCCTGAGTTTGAAAAATCTGCATTTCCAGTAAGCTTAGTCTGACCAACTGGACAGACTGCTCTTACTACACTTTTTGATCCATTGCTTGAACAACCACCCCCTTGGCTGAATTGAAGTTTTTCCTACAGGTTACTCTTTCCTTCTACTCCTGCCTCTGTTTAGGCTTGTGCCTGGAGCTACAGTAAGGATTTATATCAAGATGTTTTTCTAGTTTGAGATGGCGCTTCTGTTTAAATTTTTAAACTCACTGTAGTAAGTTCACTTAATAAAAAAGAAAGATACTTTGACTAATGTTAACTAGAGTCATTCTTATCCTGCTCATGTTCATCACAAAAAGATAGACAAGGACATGCAGGGAAAGTAGCAAGATGGCATGGCAACAGGTTGAAATTTCTTGTGTAGATTATTTTACTGGTTCTCTGCAGTCATATGCAGGACTGTAACTTCAAGCTAAATGATCATTTTTGTGTATTTATCTTCCACCGGATTTCTATTGCGCAGCTACATTAAAGTGCTAATGCAATTGCCCTGGAGATATAAAAGTAACCACAATGTCTTGAGGCTGTTTATCTAGAGCAGAAGCTACATGCTCTTTAATCTGTTAAGTAAGCAAGATGCGAGTGAGATAGAGAAAGCCATTCAGACACTGATTCCTATTTTTCACAATGAAACTCATGTGCTTGAGCTCACTCGGTGAGTACCAAAAATAGCTCAGCAGAAAGGGCTTTCCTTGAGCATTTCCATTATTCACATGATGCGGCACCTTACATAACGTGAACCGTGCACGTCATCCCACCGAGTGAGGTGGACACGGATGCTAGCGGGCAAAAATTTCCACAGGGGACAGTGGTACCAAGTGTTTTAAAGGCAAAGTCAGGCTGAAGACAAGGATTTTTTTTTTTTTTTCCAGTGGTCAAGTCTAGAAAATGGTTGGGGGGGGATCTGAAGGAGGGATTTCAATATGACTAAAACATCAGTGCTGGCCTTTGAAAATTGGTGTTACTCAATGAGTACCTCTTCTCCACCTGAAAGAGGCAAACACTATAATATCTTGACAATTGCCTTTGTGCACTTGGGGTACCTGGAAGCTCCATCTAGAGACCAGCAGTTCTCTGAAGCCCTCAACCAGGTCCTTCCATCTTTGCATTGTGGAGTTATCCTTTGCTGCTGCAGTCACTTATTCTCAGAGTCCAGCTCTTTCATTTGAAAACACCATTTGTGCTTCCCTTTGCTAATCTGCATGCATGTGAACCCTGTTGGCTGTAGCACTGTTATTTGTATTGCTCCGTGTTCCCTGCATGTGGGATTAAAGCCTGCCACAGCCTCCAGCTGCAAGTTTTGTGTTCAAGCTATAAAGTATTGCTTTTAACACCAACAGTCCCAAACTGAACCCCTATTCTTGGTCACAGGAGCCACCATCACACGTATAATTTAGGAAGTCATCTTTGAGATGATAGTATGAATAGTAGTGTACTGTGACTCATTTTGACTACTGATCATATAACAAAATAATTACTGTTTTCAAAAAGGGATGATTGAACCTGTTTTAACAGAGTACTTCTGCTTTCCTGGAAACCCATCATTTTTCAAAATAAGCAAATCTTGTTTGATTAT
This sequence comes from Heliornis fulica, assembly GCA_013399135.1. NCBI lineage: Eukaryota > Metazoa > Chordata > Aves > Gruiformes > Heliornithidae > Heliornis > Heliornis fulica. Next base: position 204,753 of record VXBZ01002750.1, read on the forward strand.
TGTAAGTCATATTTTAAAAAGAAGGGTTTTTTTTTCAGGTGATCTCGCATTTGTCAAATTTAAATTTTAATATAGTGGAACAATACTACATCCTCGGTACCATCAGATTCATGGTTTCTGCACCTTGTAGCCTCTCTATGAACAAAGTAGTATCATGATATACAATAAACCGGCAATATTTTCTCTCAACATTGAAGTATTTCTACTGACAGGCATATTTCCCTGTGAGCAGGAAGTCTACACTAATCTTTAAGACAAACATCTGTGGTGGGTTTGCAATGTGGCTTCTTTAAGAAGAAGCTGGAAGTTTCTTAAGGGTGTGACGAAGCAAATCCCAGCTGGGCTCCCAAGGCCAAACTCCCAAACCCTATTACTGGCAAGGCCAGCCAGGCCAATCAGCGCCGGTCACAG
>VXBZ01002750.1:205553-224133 GCA_013399135.1 Heliornis fulica
CCCCCCATGAAGGAAAACAACTCAACTTGTGGGTCAAACCACCACAGGATCGAATTCTTCCTCCAACAGAAAAGCAGAGGTAAGGCAGGCAGGTTGAAGCACTGATTACCTGAGGATATAGGGATTTTTTCTGTCTGGAAGATGGCAACAGGTCTTGACAGTACAATCTTTTGTAATGCAATGACAGGTCAGTGGTTCAGCCATAAATAGAATTTCTGGACAATCAATGATATAACCCAGACTTTCCTAAAGAAACATTAACTAGTATGAACTTTGGCTTAGAAATCTAATGATATCTTAAATCTGGTGGTCTGGTGTTTTCATGCAATGCTCAGAGAGTTGTAACACTAAGAAGAATAAGGTCCAACAGAAGTGATAATGAAAGCAGTGAGAGACAGGCTTACAAAACTGAGATCAGTATTTTTCTTGTTTTGTAGATCTAGCCGCTAAACAGGAATCCTAGTCAGGCATGATTTAACACCTATGTTTTCTCCTCATGGGTTAGCACTGAATGATGCAGTATAAATATTCAATTACCTTTCTTTTACAACCTCCTCCCTTGAATATGACTTTTAGATTTGCATTCACCATAACCCCTTGGTTCAGTGAGCAGTACCTCAGCAAGTCAAACTCCTTGCTAGTGAGGCTTCTAGTGGCACCAAAGGCTATGTTGCTGTGCTCTCTTCAGCACATAAACGTCCTTCTCTTGATCAGAAAAGTACTAAGCTGCAGCTATCAATGCCAGCGCAGCTCCATCTCTCAGGCCTCTACAGAAAAAATACTGCAGTGACATGGCCCCTCTGTGTACTGTCCCGACCATATGTACAATACACAGTATGCAAACACAGAAAGGAGGTTCCTGCAAGCTTTCCTTGGAGAGAGGATAAAAGGGCCTTAGATAAGCCTTAGCTGGGTGAGCAGCATTTTGTGGCCGATAAGACATGCAGGACTGGTTACTTACTTGGACTGGTTTTGTGGCTGTATGGCATCAGCTTTTCAGTGCCAACATAGTGATAGCAATCATGTCTTCTAGGGAGACCCTGAGATTTTCCTTCTTGTGTTCAGTTTTGTATATATGTACATGTACAAATATAAAAATTATTTCTTTAAGAGAAAAATCTCTGGAAATGAAGGCTCTCTTCTGCTACTTGATGCCATAGTTCTGAAAGCAAACAATTGTTTGCCTTGCAAACCCTCTCTCCTAAATTTGTTGTATAGCATAAACTGTTGTTTTTCCCTTGATTTTGAAAGCTACTAATTCCCTTTACAGTGTACAAAATCCACCAAAATCGTCTGCATCTTATAATTGTATAACTTTACAGAGCTTGATCAAATTCGGAGGCCCATTACAGCTTGAAGTATGCTTCGGCAATGTTTTGTTCTGGGAAATCAGGTCCTGAAAGATTTAAATCCTGGTGCCATTTTATTTAAATGAATACATTTTATTTGTCAGCCATCAATAACAAGCAGTGAGCTGCACACTAAGCTCATTTCTCTCTCCATCACTGATTTTATTACCTCCACAACTCACCCATAATCTGGGTCTATCAGCTGCCATCATATTGCTTCTGATCTGCTGCATGTTACACTGTGTAAAAGATTTCAGCCCCATGGCTCTTCTCCAAGCAAATAAAACCCCAGTGAAATACATTTTTTCATTCATATGCTATTCATACTGCACTAAACAGGGCTCAGGACATCACTAGGGGGAACACTGCAGGTTGACAGTTGGGGTAACAAAGCTGTAGCAATAAAAATGCATTTTGTTACACACACAACTTTTGTTGGAATGCTCTCATCTGAAAGGTGACACATCATGGGATTTACTGTCTCTGGGAATTTCCTCTGGTCCTGTCCCCCCACTCATCCTACATTAATAGAGGACCAGGCCACCAAACATACATGCACTTTCTTTGGGAGCTTTGGAAAGGGAGGGTGGCACAAGCCAACCGTGGAAAAAAAGCAAGCATAAGGATGGGCCACAAGAATGTACAACATGAAACTGCTGTTCATGCTGGGGACAGTACTGTGTCTTTTGTGGGGACATTTAGCAAAGACAAGGCAAGAGACTACTACTGATGCCATCAAAATCATCCATTTTGCTGATTTATGACATCACTGCGCACACTGAAACTCTCTCTTGCTTTCTCTTTCTCACTACAGTTTTACCCTCAAACTTGAATTGCCGATCTGATTCACTGTCCCGTAAGCTGATGACTCTTTGTTCCGCAAGCCATTCACGCGCCGCACGGACTCGACGCTTTCATTCCCAACAGTCATAGTCTGTGCCTGTCCCCAGAGTGTCAGCATAGATAGCAGCAGCAAGAATGGCAATAGCACAGTGGTAACACGACGACACACATACACAACACGCAAAGAGAAGAACGGCTCAGTTAGAGAAGACCATCATGCAAAACAACACAAATAACTTTCAAGGCAAAATAAATTGATAAAATTGTGAGAGACAAACTCAAGTAAAGAGATGCAGAAAACACCTCCTAAAGAGATGGCTCCAGTAACCTTGTTCCCTCTTGTGAAATTTGTGCAATGGGATACATGGAAAAGTGAAAGCGAGCCTGTGCAGGTGGATAGGTGTCTCTCACGCCAGCAGAGCATTTCCTAGTCTAATTACAGCATTGCCCATTTTGCACAGAATCCATGTATCTACTGGCTTAGGATAATCACAGGTCTTCTGGTGATTTGATTTTAAATAACTTTCTTTTAATAGTCACCAGAATAATCATTCCCAGAGCAGACAAATGACTAAATGGACCAAAACATCTTAGTTTTTGAATGATGCCACTGGATGCTGCTACTTATCAGTGGTGACTTCTTGCCTACTTGTTCTTCTCTAAAGAAGATATCATATCCAGTCCTGAAATTACAGACCACAAACAGCATCTTCTTCTGCTGCTGCCATGATGGTATTGGAAACAAAGGCTTCCAGTGACAGTGCATCTGTCATGTATGCCTGCAGGTGGGCAAGCATTTCTGCTCTCTCCTGTAATCTAATTTTAACGAGAATCCCAATTCACCTGACCATAATATTCAACCAAAGGACAGCACTAGACTTCTTCCCAGAGCATCCATCAAGCACTACATTAGCTTCAGAGCGTTTATTAGACAGACCTCTCAAAACAGAAATGCTCTGTGTCATTGTTGTCATCCCTCTTGTAAAGGAAACAATTATTTGTAGCTTGAAGCATTCATGCAGCTCAAGCAAATATTTACTTCACGTAGCAGATTTGTATGTACAGCATAAACCTAAATGTTTCTACTGATACTGAAAGCCAGTGACATAGAGGAAGGATAAAGCATTTATAGTTGTGGGAATTATCCTAACTGAACTAAAATTAAATTTAATGTCTATTCCTGTCTTTCTGTTTTCCAAAGAAAAAAATTAGAGAAGATGGAAAGACTTCCTAAAAATATTTCTAGACTGACATCTAGGTTAAAAAACAAGCCACTTTCCTATGTTTGTCACTGGTATAAGATGATGTAATAACAATACTCACAAATAGGCCCCTTGCTAAAAATTTGAAGTTAGCATTAGTAATAAACTGTGAAATGTTAGAGTGTGGAGAGGAATTGTCCTAATTCTTCTCTTTTTTTTTTTTTTTTCTAAAGTGGCCATGTTCACTGGTTTCAGCTGGGAAAAGACACCAGTTGCCAGTGACTTAGAAGTGAGGGCAGAACTGCCAATCCTTCTGCAATGGGCTACCCTAAGGAATCTACCTTTTAATCATGAATTGTTAAGGTGGCACTAGAAAAGACAGATCTCAACCATGTGCTGATGTCAGCAGGTCTGTGTGAAGGCAAGGAAATAATATTGGTACTCTATGTCATTGCTTTCAGCTGTTCCCAATGTGCTGGTGGGTGCCACATGGTAGCACAACTTTAGTAAAAACACAGTGCTCAGCAGCTGCCAGAAGAGAATAAAATTCTTGGAATCAGCAGCCAATCAACTGGTATTTATCAATAACTCCACAAACTGCAAATAAACCCAGTGGACAGCTGGGTTTTCAGTTCCTTATCAAGGAGTAAAATCGCTCAAACTTTAGAATGAGACTCTCCCGCAAGGGTAAGAACTGAGGTGAGAAACTAGGCACGTGTCAGTGGGCTGTCCCACCAGACTGTCACCCCAAGTAAAGAGCAGCTGTACCTTGTTTTGTCGCCTTTGCCTTCTTCGAAGCCTCAGAAACTCCTTGTGCTGCCGTGAAACAAAGTTCACTGCTGCATATTCCAGTAGTGCAGCAAAGACGAAGAGAAGGCACACGGCCATCCAGATGTCAATAGCTTTTACATAGGAGACCTAGAAAGAAATAGAATTTTTTTATATATATTTCAAGCTTCTTCATAAACTGAAGATACTGATGCAAAAAAATAAACACACTTCTGCACAGCCTGAGTTCCAGTTGTTCAATGAGGTGGGTTTTTTCTCTTTTTGGTTTGGTAGGTCATTGGCTTATAACAAATGAATAATTCAACCATTAATAGAAATGCATCTTCACAAAGAATACATAAATTATGAGCTACTGACTTTAGGGAAGGAGTTAGTATTAGTGTAACAAAATACAAGTCTTCTTATAAACATTGCTTATCAGAAAGAATACAAATGCAGAGCTAGAGATACTAAAAATCACTCTAGAAAGTTTATAGTGATCATCATTTTCATCTTTTATGAACCAATTACCATACTGATTAATTAGATACCTTTGGTATCCATAACCTCCAATTAAATTCGGTGTACTCTATCATATTAGTTGATATGACTTTACTAATATACATGTTATTAAATATTCAATCCTAGTTATTTGATCTTTATCCAACAACTCTATAAGAAAAACTAAATCTTCATGGGCATTATCTACTACAAATACCTAAATACCAGATGCCTCTGTTGCAGTAAAATCCTTTTCTTATTTCAACTGACTGCTCTGCAATAAAATCAGATATATTGCAACACTGCAGTGTCACAATATTATATTACCCACACTGGGCCAAACAGTAGCCAATTAATGAGCTACACACTATGCATATGAAAAGTATATTGCCCTGCCTAGCTGTATTTGGTCTCTATCTCTCTTTCTAGTCTTGCAATTTTTAAGCAGAGATCTTATGTTTAGGCAACAGCGGGCTGCCTCTTGTTTATTGGGTATTACATCCAGGGTGGAATTAAAATCATTTGAGTTTTAATGTCTGTAAAGTGCACATGAGCTAGCTGCTTAAGTACTTTGATATAAATAAATCAAGGAATGAAGAACAGGTATTTCTAGGATGCAATGCATCTGAACTGTTTTAGATGTCTTCTCTAGGATGAGATGAATGTCACCCAAATACTGCTGCTTCATTTCTGTAATGAGGAACTTAGAACCACCAGGCATAGACACATGGGGCTCCTTTCAGTTGTCTAAATAAAACCTGACACATACTGACACATCAGGCATCACCCTCTATCAGGTATCACCCCCTTAGGTATCACCCTCCGTTTACTAATTTGGCAGAGCATGAATCTCCACTATCATACTAAACAGTCCTCTGGAGATGTCTCAGATACCCAAGGTCATCTCAAATGGCAACACAAAGCAATGGAATCAAGATAAGCAAAGCAGATAATGCCTAAACCTTGAAAATTTACAATCAAAAGTGTTTAACATCTGAATAATACCCCACAGGCCATAAACATTGATGAACTAGCTGTGTAGCCCAGTGAAAACTCAACAATGTCCCAAACAGTGGGTGCCACAGCTGAGGCGAAGTAGGAAGGAAGTCACTGTAATTTCTGTAAAATTCAGCTTAGTTTAGATTGTTTGTTACCTTCCTTGAGGGGACAGCTTGTTTTCCTTTACAAACTCCCTTAGGAGATGTATTAGACATGCATAAACAGCTGGACTGTGCTTCCAGAGACAGCACAATACAGGGACCTGAAGCCACAAGAATCAGCATTTCTGGACTGCGCAAATCCTGTCCTAGTGGGCTTAAAGCAGGGAGGGCAAACTATTAAAGGAAGCCCTGAGTTAGCCTTCCTGCCAGCTACACAGCGCTGCTGTAAATGGCACCCACACAACTGCTGACCCAGCTGGATTATTTTAACTTTAGCCTGCTGGGCTGAAATCAGAGGATCACAATACTTGGCAGGTACACAGCTTGTTTTCTTGTTTTGCCATTGCCATACCATAGCACAGCTTTAAATGAGAAAACAGAAAGTGATTGCTTCCACCCACACTTTCACTCATCGCAGGAAAGTTCCTGCGATGAGTGAAAGATGACCCTTTTGTTTTTAAATCACTTTATGTTATTTTGTCTATGTATTCCCAGAATGTACAGAATTATTCTGCTAAAAAACTAAAAGTCCATGCAACTTTCTGAAGTCAGACTTTTTTCAGCCACCACTATGCATGGGAAATTATGTGGATTTATTACACCAAGCCTAGGAGGGCTTCACCTGGTACATAATTCCAAAGAAGTCCTGAAGGACACAGATTTTAGACCAGCACTTTGGTAACTACAGCATGAAGTGAAAAATTTCCTTAGATTTTAGTGTCTCTGTCTGCTTTAACTGACCTTAATTTGTGTCCTCCTTCAACTAGGAAATGGTCACATCTACCAGACTGTAGACTGATCTGAAGTAGACCTCTCCCAATCCTTCCTGCTGAAACACTTTGTAAGCAAAACAGTTAAAAATACTTTGGCGTGGGGACTGTGAATGGAGCGTCCCCTTCCTAGATGCAAATCTTAAGCAGTTGTTCTCTGTCTCTGTCCCTCAGACACTTGTGGGGATTGAGGAGGCCCTATCACAGAGTATTTCATGGTCTTTGAACAATTTCTGAAGTGAGACATGCAAAGAAAGGCTGTGAATTCGATCTGTGCATTCCAGGTGAGTGCTATAACCACTTGCCTACCAGATGCTGTAGCTTTTTACTGCAATGTCATGTCAGTTAAATGCCTTTCTCTAGGAGCTCCTCAGCCATTTCCCACTTATCTCCACAGGATACTCTCCACTCTAGTGTGCACGTCATTCCTAGGTGCTTATTTCTCCTTTGCACTGTACAAGGAACCTCTCACATCTAATTTTCTGTTAAAAATACTGCTGAGTGATGTGCTCGTAGGATCTGGGGTCAGCAAAACTGAGTACTTCGTGATATGGTAGGCACATGCATTGCTTCAGGAGCTTCTTCCACCAAACAAAAGAACAGTGCTATTGTTTTTCCTCCAGCTCATAGTATAACATGAAAACCTTTATGTTTGCTCAACTAAAAGGCTTACATCACCTGCTTTAGTAGAGGGCTCAGCAAACAATCATGTGTCCTCAGCTTCCTTAATTACTATGGCCATGTAGTGTGCTCAGTTGATACTACTGTGTACATGTAAGACCGTATAGACTCTGATTTGTGAAGATCTCACCTAACTAAAACTGTGTTATCTGCATGGTTTTTATTGTTTTTTTTTTTTTTAATTAGAGGTAAGAAAAAAGCATTTTTAGGACAAAATGTATCTAAATGGAAGATAGATATCTATACTATATTCAATCAAATTGTGTCCTAAAGATATACCTTGTTTTTGACCAAAACTTAAGTTTTGGATGGCTATTTCAGGTAGATGTCTGCTTAACATAAGCCTACATTGGATATAAACAGCCTATGAGTCATCTCTATTAGTTAGTGTCTTAATATAATCCTAAACAGAATAGAGCAGAATAAAACAAGCTACCCTCACAAACCTATGTAATAGAGACCGTTACCTCAGCATTTTCCAATTTCCCTACAATTTCACTTGCAGGACAGATTGCAAGGTGTGCAGCAATGCTATGAATTCAGAGTAAACATTATCAAGCTACCAAGTATAAAAAGAAAAGCAGTAATGATTGGTGGGTTTTTTCAAAGGTACACCTTGTCAAACTGTCTCTGAACAGCACCGTAACCCCAACAGAACACTGACTCCATTTACTTTGCAGCACTTTTAGAAGTGGATGTTTGCAACTCTGCCTTGTTTGGTATTGCTGAGTTCAGAAAGCACGTTAGGATTTTCATGCCCTTTTTCACTCTTTAAATAGCTGCTCCACTTTTTACTGCATATTGCAGAGCTTCCTCTATAATGTTGTTTAGGGGAAGGGGATTTAATGGCTCCACCAATAAAACCATAAATTATGTCAATTATTCAGATGCTTTGTAAATGTTTTAGGGCCAGCTAATGAGGGAAATTTTTCAGAGTGAGAGCTGCCTGCACCCAGAGCCAGGTTTGATAAGATTGAGCACAGTAAGTGTGCTAAAGTAACTTCTTGCCCTTTATACTTTCCCTCTTTGTATGGGGCTTTGAGCATTCTGGTCTAGTGGAGGGTGTTCCTGCCCATGGCAGGGGGTTGGAACGAGATGAGCTTTGAGGTCCCTTCCAACCCAGACTAGCCTGGGATACTGTCATTTGTTATTTGTCCATGCCCATTATGTAAATAAAAGACCAGTTGACACCCTATACATAAATCTGTAGCATCACAGACCCCAGTGAAGTTCCTGGAACTGAAAGTCCAAGGAGGATTACACTACTCGTGAAGGCCTTGCAAACATTAAGTCTTCTGCTTCTCCATCTCTTTTTATTCTAGCACTCTGACTCTTGCACAGCTTGTGCGTACCTTTTGGCGCATCGCCATGTGTCATCACCAGAACGAAGCATGCTTTTGTGGAGAGAAGCCGGGGGAAAACATGGTCATGGGTCCTGCAGTTGAGCAGCTGTCATTTGTTGACATTTGTGAATCAACCCAAATGTGAGCTCTATTTCTGCTGCAGCACCAGCCTCATGAGACTCCAGACAACTGCTTTATCTCTGATTCAGTCAAACTGGTGCAATATGGAAACAAAGACACATCTATTCTCTCCACAAGTTCTGCATTCTGAAAAAGAACTTCAATATGAAGTCCAAGGGGCTTAGCTTTTGCTGAAAAACATATATCTTTTTATTGTGGCTGATAGGATATAATGAAAAAAAAAATACCTTTGACTTCTGATATGAAGCCCCAAGCCTCTGATTTTGCACAATATTACATTCTAGGTAAGATTTATTTACAGAGCAAAATTTTCAGCCATTGTGACAATTCTAAATTAATTTCTCCTATGCATTAAAAGAATCTCTTTGTAAAATAATTCAGAAGATTTTTCAGATTGGTATTATGGAAATGGAACAATTCTGTGTTATGTCACTTTACAGTTAACTATCCCTCAAAGTTTAAAAATAATGGTATTGATTGCCTAAACAGGGGACTGCTGGGTAAACTTAAGTGGAAGAAGAGAGTCTACAGGTCATGGAAAGAAGGAATGGCTACTTGGGAAGAACACAAGAATATTGTCCAAGATTGTAGGGTGGCAACTAGGAAAGCTAAGGCCTCCTTGGAGTTAAACCTTGCAAGAGAGGTTAAGGATAACAGGAAGGGTTTCTTCAAATACATAGCAGACAAAACTAACATTAGAGGCAGCGTGAGTCCACTGATGAGTATGGTGGTTGCCCTGGTGACTGAGGACAGTGAGAAGGTGGAGTTACTGAATGTCACCTTTGCCTCTGTCTAAACTCTTGGAGACTGTTTGCAGGAGCCACAGATGGCTGAAGCCCCAGAGGAAGCCAGGGTAAATGAGGTGACTGCCTGGATTGGTGAGGTCTGGGTCAGGGACCAGTTAAGCCATCTGGACATCCATAAATCCATGGGTCCTGATGGGATGCACTCGAGGGTGCTGAGGGAGCTGGTGGGCATCATTGCTGGTCCACTGTCCGTTATCCTTGGTAAGTCCTGGGAAATGTGAGAGGTGCCTGAAGACTGGAGGAAAGCAAATGCCACTCCAGGCTTCACAAAGGACAAGAAGGATAACCCAGGTAACTACAGACTGGTCAGCCTCACTTCATCCCGAGAAAGGTGATGGAACAACTTGTCCTTGGTGCTGTCTCCAGGCACATGAAGGATAAGAGGGCTGTTAGGAGCAGTCAGCATGGTTTTATCAAGGGGAGGTCATGTCTGACTGACCTAACAGCCTTTTATGAGGGTATAACCAAGTGGATGGATGATGGTAGGGCAGTGGGTGTGGTTTTTCTGGATCTCAGTAAGGCATTTGACACTGTCTCCCACAGCATCCTGGTGGGCAAAATGAGGAAGTGTGGCCTGGAGGGCAGAGTAGTGAGGTGGATTGAGAGATGGCTGAAGGGAAGAAGCCAGCGAGTTGTGATCAATGGGACAGAGTCTGGCTGGAGGCCTGTAACTGGTGGAGTCCCTCAGGGGTTGGTACCGGGGCCAGTATTATTCAGTGTCTTCACTGATGGTCTGGATGAGGGAATAGAGTGCACTGTCAGCAAGTTTGCTGCTGACACAAAGCTGGGAGGGGTGGCTGAAACACCAGAAGGTTGTGCTGCCATTCAACAAGATTTGGACAGGCTGGAGAGCTGGGCAGGGAGAACTTTAATGAGCTTTAACAAGTGTAAGTGTAGAGTCTTGCATCTGGTGAGGAACAACACCAAGTACAAGTATATAAACATTTACTTTAAACATGTTGAAACAAACTCTCCCACCCTTCTTCCATTATTCAGATTCCATCTGAAAGTATCCACCTAACTCACAAGTTGCCCCAGTCACCCAAAATCACCTTTTTCGGTGAATAAACTGTTCATCCAAATTTTTTTTCTGTATATATATTACTGGTTCTGCCAAGTCATGAGATGCTAAACCTCCCACCCACTGCTGATGCTGAACTAATTGCTGACTGTATTCAAGCCAGAAAAAGTATAGAAACCATTTATGTTTAGTTTTTCCTTCAAAGATGAAGGAAAATTTTCTTTGAGTGTGTGAAGATGATCAGGGAATTAAGTTATTCGCAAAGATGCTCAGAGAGAAGCCCCTGGAGCAAGACACTCCCCACCTTTAGAGTGGCACTGGCCCCCCCAAAGCCACAGCTGTTATCCAACAGTTTGTGAACCTCTGCAACACATAGCTAGGGCCTGATTCAGGTGACACAGGACTGTGCTTTAGTACCTCCTGCAAAATGTGATAAAGGGAGGGCAGAACAGCTACAGCGCAACGGAGACTGGCATTTCTTTAAATTATGCAACTCTGTTCTATAAGGCACTTTACAAAAAGAGGTAAATCTGTGTAAAGGGAAAAGGAAATCCATTCTAGAGAAGCAATAACATTTCTTTTAAGCACTGGGCATATTCATACTTTATGATCTTTCTTCTCAAACAGCATATTTCCACCTGTGAAAAATGTAATCTCAGAAATAGAGAATCAGTTATCAGATTGGTGAAGGCAAGACTGCTTGTTTTCCCCCTTCCCAAGGGCATATGAAGTCCTGGCATGTTCATCATGTGTCATTTTGTGCAATCATATGGTGCAGTTCCCTTGCATTTCCCATTCCTGACAATTAATCCTTTCTGTAGAGGAAATTTAGACAGGGTGTACCATTACCACTTCAAAAGTCCTTGAATTCCTGGCAATGAGTGTGACTATTTTTCAGACATAAAGAAAAAGAATAAATCTGAGCAATAGCTTAAGGCAGTTTTTTTTCTAACCAAGCAGGTTACAGCTGAGAAAACAAAGGCTTGTGCCTTGGACAGATAATGGTGTTGGTTCTCAGACTAATGAGAGCTAGTGGGGTGTTTTTACTATACATTGATGATGCAGGGACAGGCTGACCTCTGCTACTGGGACTGAAGTAACACTAATTGAAATTGTGACCAGGGTCAAAAGCCCACTTTGGCAAACAGTCAACTGTGCATTGTATCACTTTTCACTGAGATGACAACAAAGTGGAAATGTCTCTTATATCTAGGCCAGGAGTTCGCATCTAGCTTGGACCACTAAAGAAATGGTTAACAACGTGGCACAAAGGGAAATGCTGAATTAGTTGGAAACAGGAGGTTCTGGTAACCCTCCCCAAGAACTGCTTTGAGTTCATGCCTTGTAAACAAGGGCAGAGTGGAACTAGGAATGAGTAGATCCTCAGTGGGTCATGCAAAGTTTGGGCATGCGGATGGATGAAATAATAAAGGGACCACTTATTTCTGTCTTATTGTATATTTTAGCCCCCTGCAGAGAAAAAAAGAAAAAAGGGTTTTTTTGAAGATTCAAACTATGAAAGAGCAAGAGGTTAAAAATGCAAATTGTTCTACACAGTTAATTAGGATTTTGTCATCCACCAGGGCACTGCTGACTTTTCTCAATGCCCTAATCCTGAAAAACACAATGTGCAAGAGCGTGTCAAAGATCACCCCAGTCTCCCACCACCTCAGCCACATTCTCAACTCTATGTGGAAACAGGGAATTGTGGTTCTGTAGCTCTCCAGCCTCCTGTTTCTCTCTGCCCTTTTGGTAGAAATTCTGTCTCAAATGACCTACAAAATCATGCTCTGCCATAGTGTTGTACACCAAGAGACAGCACAGCCCACCCCAAGCCAATATCACAGCCAGAGGTGGTATGGTTTTGTCAGATCTCAGGCAATACAGTTAGACCAACAGTCTGTGACTGACCTGTCTCAGAAAGAGACCTGCAACACCAAATACCAGATTCTCACCATTAATGTTCTGCATACCTCTGCTCTTTTCCTTGGTCCCACTTTCTGTTTTGATCTCTGTCTTCAAGAAATCGGTCTTGGATAAGAGTTCACAACAATTTGACAAGGTCTTTTTCTTTTTTCCTTCAAAACCAACTAGATTTCCAACAAAACATTCTACAGTCAAAAGGACAAACAGTCCCTTCCCCCACAAACAACTGGTAGTCTCTGCACAGAGATTCCCCACAGGTTACTACAGCGTCTCATTGCCCCGCCAGTTAATTCCTCAGGTTTAGCTTGTGAATAAAGAAAGGTAGAAAAGCAAGCTCATTTTGGCAGAAATAAAACAAATAATGCCAGTATTTTGGGACATTTCTCGTGTATGGACTGAAGAAAGCAATTGACATGTTAGTGGAGCCACGGTGATCAGTTTGCCAAGGTGACAATAAAGATTGATATCCCTGCCGCAAGGAAGCAGCTTCTTATTGTTAGGTAATTGAAAGACATTTATCACACAGAAGCACCCCCACATCCAGATGAGATCAGTGCACACTGAGAATTACATGTGGCTGCAATAGGACATGGGCAAAATACACATCCAGGCAGACTGTAGCTAAATGACAACGTCAGTCTCGGGCCTCATTTACAATAGAAGTTTCTGGCTCTTCTTTCCTCGTTAAATCAACAGATAATATTACTTTAACGTCATTAAATTCCCACTTGAGTACTTGGATTCTAAGTGGTAAATCCTTCAGTGGATGAGAGCTTGGATAAAAACAATCACCAAAGAGAAAAAAAAAGAGGAAGATTAAAAAGGAGCCACAAAGCCATGATTGCGTGATTGCTAGCAAGAACTGCTGTCAGGATTTTGAAACAAAGTCATTAAATTCATAAACAGAGTAAAATGCTGATACTTACCAAAGGAGCATTTCTATTTAAGGTTCATTTGAACGAAGGAGCCAATGTGGTATGTATCTGAGAGCAGCCAGTGCCTGCTTCTACATGCCAGCTCTTCTGCTGTGATTACAGTTTACTGAAATGTTTTTTTGTTTGGTTGGTTTTGCTTGTTTTTTAGGGTTTTTTGTTTTTTGGGTTTTGTTTTTTTTTTTTTTTTCAAACAGCATAATACCCTTTCCACTTCCTCTGTAGATTCAAAATGTTTCAGCCAGGTGAAAAGTAATCTTCATTCAGCTCAGCCGCCACGATGCCAGATGCAGTTATTATCCCTGCCACCCGCTTAAGAAGAATTGCAGCAAATTGCATTATTCTTTGACCTTTGAAGAGTTAACTGACTGGGTGCATGACTGTTATCAGGTAACAAGTCAGGATTTTATTTTTGTAGCAACAGGAAAAACCTCTTCATGCGAAGCAGGTAAGAATCACAGAACTGGCAGATGGCAGTGTAGCTACTGTGATCAATACCAAGAACATTTGCACCTAGATGTACATTTTCAGGTTTTGTTTTTCCATTGGATAGCATGAAAATTGTGTTAAAGCTCAGGTGGCTGCAGAACATTCTACAACATCCTCTCTGTGCTGTATTTCCTATTGTAGCCACAACTAAGTGAACCATTAAAAGTGATCCAATTCACTGAACCAAACAACAAAAACCTAAAATTAGAAAAAGGATGCCTAGGGCAATACTCATTTTTTTCTTTCTGCCTTGGTCTCTGCTGTTTGTGAATAGAGACTTGATTTTCCAATTCTTTCCTAAAATTATATGCCTAAATTATGGATTTCTTAGGACTTATAGAAATGTAATTTGGTGGGAAAAGGCATTTGTTTATTTTTATGACTGCCAGTCTCCCTAGATTAGGGATGGGAAAATTAAATTATCCTTTGGCCAGAGAAAATTGCCTTACCGATACAAAATATACCATTGGACTATTCCTGAGAATAGGATGGTTCATTATTCTATCTCCATACGCTTCTCTCTTTACTATGACTTGATCAGTTGCTTACTATTCCTGAGTCACTTAGTTTTAATTTTCTTCTGTCTCTGTATTCTGAATTGCTACTTTCATCTGATAAAACTGGAAGGGAAAAAAAGCGCTGCATTTGTGAATAATTTCAGGAATATGTAACTGACAATAAAGGTGTAACAAATAGATCCATAAATGCAGTCACTCAAATTCTTCTCTTTCTATCTTCTGGGGGAAAAAAAGGTTTTTAAAATGAAAAATAAGAATGTCCTTTAAAATTGATGATCTGAATATTAACAAGCAGAAAGTAAGAAAATGGGATAAAGAAGGCAGGTCAAGAGAAAGAAATTGGAAATAAAATAAAGAACGATCAACAGCAGCATTTAGCAAAATTCCCAGTATTTTAAAAAATTTTTTTTTTACTTTAGCTGGATCAGTTTCCCTATTCTAAAGGGATCAGAGCTGCCACATTAATGTAAATGCACTTTCTCACACCCAGATTAGCTCGGGCCCTTAGGTTCAGGACCTAGACTCAATGCTGCATTTGGTAAAACACAGGTTGTATTCTCAGAGAGGTTTTTTTGCACAAGGTCACCTCACTCAGTATGCTGCAGTGAGACGAATGCTTCTTCCATTCACAACGACTCCTCCAACCAGGGCCCACCTGACCCACTCTGTAGGCCCCATTAGCTAGCTCCAGACCATCACCCTACACCAGCTGTTTGGAAGACAGCAGCAGGGACTGAGGTTTCATATTGCACCAGGTTTTGTGAGAGAAGATGACCCGTACAGTAGGTTTGAAGCTACTGGCAAGTACCTCATTCACTGTTTTTCCTGTTCACATTCTTTGAAATTTAATTATCCTTCTGTTCTCTTTTCTAATTTCATGTAGTACTTCCTAATCAAGATCTACCTGTCCTTTCCAGACAGACATGTCTGACCCATTAACATTTGTTAGCTGAATTACATTTTTGGTCTGCTTGTGGAAGACTAACCATGGAACAAAAAAACAAACAAAAAAAAACCAACCCAGGAAAACCCAGCACAGGAACACATCATTGTAGGCTTGCTTTTGTGTCTGTGTGGGACTGGCAGGAATACCTGCAAGGACTCACTAGGCTACTCAAGCACAGAAGAGGCAGTGCCACCTTTTGTGCTCATTTTTTGCTGCAGATTCTGATTATCTGTAATAGCTTACTGACAGCCTGGTGTTAACATCGTAATTCAGAATGCAATTCTCTCCTCAGCAATTCAAGAGACAAAATAATCTGTTGATTTATAGCAAAAATTGAGCCTCCTAAATTCTGCAACTTCGCTTCCACACTGAGCCTTGAACTAAGGTTTTGTTTGCCGGTATCATGTTTTCTGCAGAACTTAATTTTCACCTGAGCTGTAAATCCAAGCACTTTCTGAATCATACCGTAACATTAAATTGTCTCCAGGACTCTCATACCAAGAGCTTTGTTCAAAACAGTGCCGTCACACAGCAAGTATGAGTGAAGTAATTTTCAGCCACGACAGTTAGGAATCTAGTGCAAACATATAAAAAGCAATAGCTAAGAACATCATTGCTTCTGAAGCAATCACTTCACTGTGAGACATATCACTGAAGGATATTTGTGCAGAAGCCTTCTAGCTATGCAGTCTTGTGGTTGGGGCACATCTATATTCCCTTCTCAGTTTTACTTTGAGCCAAAGTAGTGGAATTTCATAACAAGACAATCTATTTCTGAAGGTTATTTGATTGCTTAGCCGAAAGTCCAATGCTTGCTCCTATAAACTGCTCTTTCCTCCTCATCCGTTTTCTAATGCTAGGGCAAGTGTGTTTGATCTGTACTGTCTGCGGCTGTAGTTAAAGCATCCAGAGACTCTCCAAGGTGTAGGAAGTCAGAGCTGCACACCACTGAGCACTAGCAGTGCCCACACCACTCCCAGTACCAGTGAGTGGAGTGGTCTCGAGTACAGATAGAGAGATATACGCAGTTTCACACAGGCACCTCTCAGACAGGCTGCTGTTGTCCTTTGACAGTCCAAAGCACTGCAACACACGTAAGGGGAATGGTTTTCATGTCAGTCATAGAATCATAGAATCTTAGAATAGCTAGAGTTGGAAGGGACTCCCAGAGGTCATCTGCAAGAAGCAGGGACACCCCCAACTAGATCAGGTTGCTCAGGGCCTCATCCAACCTGGCCTTGAACATCTCCAGGGATGGGGCATCCACCACCTCCCTGGGCAACCTGTTCCAGTGCTCCACCACTCTTACAGTAAAGAACTTTTTTCTAATATCTAATCTAAATCTACCTCCCTCTATTTTAAAACCATTTCCCCTTGTCCTGTCACAACAGGCCCTACTGAACAGCCTCTCCCCATCTTTCTTGTAGGCCCCTTGAGGTACTGGAAGACCGCTATAAGGTCTCCTCGGAGCCTCCTCTTCTCCAGGCTGTCCAATGCCATGTTTTCAAGAAAAGCTATTGCTGGCCCTTGAGGTTGAAAGCACTGCAATACAAGTAAGGGTACTGGTTTTCATGTCAGTCTGGTGCCATGTGCTCAAGACTTTTTGAAGTCTGCTGCCCCATAGCAAGCAAAAGCTTGCTGGCTTCTTGCATGGTGACTTCATGATACTGACTGATGAATGTTCACCTTACAAAAAGGCTGGAGAAATCCTGGAGGGAGCTAAAATTCCATATCTACTGAGCATATTGCGAGTGCTATGTAAATGTTCACAGTGAGGACTGCTCATCTGCACGGGAAATTGGGAGTAAATCACTTCTGGTTCTCTTATTTCGATTTGCAGTTTTATAGGCTCTTGCATATGATGTATCGGGTTATATCCTTCCTGCAAGTATGGTATTATAATTTGTTACAGGTTACAGGTTGTAACAGGTCACTTTACTTCTGTTTTTTTCACTTGTTCCTAGTTTGTGTCACATGCTGCATCTGTAGAACAGTGAATAAGTGATATTGAACAACCTCCAAGGAGGTGAGACTGCTGCATCCCTGGGGAACTCAAATAGAGAGCAACCAAGTAGCGTGCAGAGATTCTTTCTCTTGTGAAGTCCCAACCCTGGGTGCCTGCTCACCCTCTGATGTCGGGAGTACCTGGCATGGGCACTGCATGAGCTGATGTACTCCAGGCTGCACACAGGGTATGTCAAGGGTGGGAGAGAAAGGGAAAAGCTTTTCTGACTTTCAGGCAACTCTGACCTGCTCAGATGAGTCGTGTAACTTAAAAGAGAAGAGCAAGAGAAGACAACAGCCTATATATAAATAACAACCTATATAACTTTTCCTCTGACAATCCCATAAGTAACTAGGGAAGAACAAATCTTTGAAGTGAGTCATATTAACTCCCTTCTCTTTTTTTTTTTTTCTTTCCTTTTTCCTAACTCTGAGTGTTACAGTAACCCACTGGTCAGAATTTTAAGTCATGAAGATCAAGGTGAAGTTATTACTGTTCCAGATTCCAATGAACTGCCTAAGCTAGTAATTCTTTTTTCATATCTGGGAATGAACAGGTATCTTTCTTGAGTCGTTTTGTAGACATCTGTTTTACTGGTAAGTCTAGGGTACTAACAACTCGCTGCAAGCTTTCTTTCCAGTGCTACATATTCTTCCAACATCTGTCTGTGACTGCTACTGACTTAAACACGGGAATGCACGCCTACATCTTTTATATCCTCATGGTTATTTCAAGCTCCATTTCCATTATGAGTCAGCAGAATTAGTATTTAATACATAGTTTTGACTCCCATTGGATCAAAAGAAGAGTTTGTTAATCCTATATAGAAGCCCAGATTGTGCTGCCCTGTTACCCAGTATTCAAGTTCAACATTCATAAATATTTCTCTTGAAAAGTCCTGCCTCTTAATAACTCTGACCTTACTAACAAGTTGTCAAGGAGAGTGACACATAGCTAGAAATGCAAAGAAACACAATACTTATGGTATTTAAGAGATATCTTTATATCTGATAAGTTATTAATAGATGACAGAAATTTCAGTAACACTCTATTGTTACTAAGTAGAGCTGTGGAGAAGTATTTTCTTGGCTGGTGAACCCTGTAGAATGTTTCTCACATGAACTGGTATTTACTCACTTATGTTGGAGATGAAAAAGAAAATAAAACAACAACCCACCC
>VXBZ01002750.1:224164-305097 GCA_013399135.1 Heliornis fulica
CCCTGAAACCACAGAGAACTATTTTCATGGAACAATACATGTTAGCAGAAAGTAGATTGCATCTAATGAGACTTCAAAAAAGGTCTCAGCATTTCTCTGCCTCTTTTCCCCTGAGAGTTCTTAATGAAGAATCTTAAAGAAGCTAACTCACCCCCTTCTCAAAGAGTATGTGCAATGCAGGGAAATATTCCTAGCTCCATTTTACAACTAGGGAAATTCAGGTTTGCGTATGGCAAGTACATTGTCCAGGGCTATAGGATGAGCCAGTGGCAGAGCTCTGCAGAAAACCTTAATCTTTTGTCTACAACATCCACGTTTGAGAGTCTAACCCTTCCCACCTGGCTATGAAAGGGATCCACATACTTAAATCAGTGAGAACTTTCCTGAAGAGACTCTGCATCACCACTACGCTATGCTGCAAATGGGATATTTTTTAAAAAATGCATATTTGTATCACTGTCAGACACACCAGGATAAGAATGAGAGAGAGAAAGGCAAAAAAAAAAAAAAGTGCATTAATAGTACCCGCTCCTTCTTGAGTGTTGCTGTCAAGTTGGTTTTGGACATAATAAGAAGCAGTGAAGAGAAATCAAGAGATTTGGGGTTTTTTTTAGTGTAGGTTATACTAATGGTTAATTGTTGGGTTTTTTTCCCAACATATACAGCTGCAAGAGAGATTTTACTTAAGTTGTCAATACAATGTTTATTTTGTAAACATATTTGTCAAGTTTGTAACACTTTCTCTGCCTAAAGGGTACCTTGAACTTAATGTTATTCCAGCAGCCATGACTTTGATTGATTGCACATCAGGAAGCTTAAGTGCAGAAAACTCCTACACAAAATCTCTTTAAAGTATGGAAATGAAAATGTAAAGGCTGCTTCTTAAACATGCTTTGTGTGCCAGATCAGCCCCACTCTGAAATGTGGGGGCAGCAGCAAGGAAGGGGGGCACAGCCATTCGGCCCCACTCCCACACAGGACATGTCATAGGTGCAAGCATTGCATTAAGTGGTGTTAATGTAGGAGGGGAGCAAAGGAGAAGAGCCACCAGGGCCTCCAGTTCCTAACAAATTCACATCTGTTTAACGTCCCCAGGTGCCAACTAACTGCAGATGAGCACAGAAAAAAGCTGCAAGCAGGAACTGGGTCTCCAACAAACATGCTCACCATATCGTTTTCAAGCACATCACATCAAAATCCATCATTGCTATCCAGTTGATATTAATATATGCTTTTGCCAGAGGGAGGGGTACACACAGCATCCTTAGCCAAAGATTTCTTATCCTCTGCAAATATTTTCAGATCTGCCCGGCATGTTTGACCGCAGCCTTTCCTGCAAAGGGGGGTCTCCACAGGAAAACTGCTAAAACCTTGTGGACCTCTTTTTATTCTTATTTGAGGACTATTTTCTTCAGAGTACTCCTCAATGTATCTTCAGGAAGGTTGTGAGCCAATGTTGCTGTTGGCACTGCTTCCATAATGCAGCAGGGGCACTGACACTGATTTTCCATTGCTATGATAAAACCTCACAATTGCATTCCTGAGGAAAATGTCTCACCTTTTACAGGACAGGTGGGTTCTCATGACTGCATTGGTCCAATGCCCTGTGAAGCCATTTGCTATAGTATACTACGTTCTTCCTTAATTCAACTCAATGAATGCTCCTAAGTATTTCTTTTCCACCTAATGACTGTACAAAGGATTAACAGTTTTCTGGAGGGAAGTGTCTAGTTCATCTTTCCTCTCTGTCTGGTATGCCTTTTATCTTACATATATAAAAGATCTGAGTGCTTAAGTCCAAAAATTTTGCCCTGGTTGAGCTACTGCTTAACTCTGGAGATAATTGAAGTTCAGTAGGCCCTTCACTGTTTTCAACATGAATTTCAATTTCAACATTTTCTGGGAAGCTGAATTCTACCCAGAACATCTCTAACTATGTACAGGGAGGTATCTAACTCCAATTTGGGTCCAAATGTGATTCAGAATCAACAATGAGGGTGCATAGGGCCTGTGCACAGGAGTTTATTCCAAGTCCACCAAGGTCACACCGAGGGCCTCAGGTGCTTGAAAATACTGGCTTGGTAGCTGCAGGAATACTTTTTAAAAACAATGCCAACCTTTCCATTGGAAGTTTTATGGTACCAGCACTCACCAAGGAAGAAGAAAATACACCTTAAATGCCTTCTCAAGCCTTAGAGGCTATCAGTGCATCTCTTCTACTTCCCACAATGTCTGTATTGGGCCATGACCAGGGCTGGGAAGAGGAGGGTCTGTAAAGCTCAAATGGGAGCTGCTCTGCTCCACAGAAAGGAAAGTAAGTTTCATTAATCTTGTATCAAGGAAGATGGAAAAAGGAACCATGCCCTAGATGCCTCTGGTATATTGTCAGTCACTGGCAAGAATGAAAAAGCACCTTATCTGGTTGGCAAGTTATTCGCTCTCTGTCCAATTTGAAATAATGGTGTTGCTGTTGTCAGAGAAACAGTCCTCGGCTATGTGAATGATCAGGGGAGGATTCAGCTCTCCATCTGAACAGATAGGCAGCTTCAGGGGAGACTTCATTCCATCTACTTTAGTTGTTGATTTGCCATAGGGATGAATTGGCTCTTGGGAAGTATCAATTTCCCTCTGCTGGAGAGGGAACTAAGATAAAGAATACCTGCTAGCCAAATTGATCTGAAAAGCCAGGTCAGGCATCCAAAGAACAGAGGAAGGGGAAGTTAGAAATATGAGGGAGAAGAATCCAATGAAATTAACTTGGGGTTCAATTCAGAACTACAGAGTTGTAGGATTTTTCTGACTCATTCTGTCGTCTTTCTTGCTGCAAACAGTTTCCTAATTGGAGGAGAAGTTCACATTTTATACTGGTTTGCCTATTTATCTTCAAGGCTTAACAGAGACAAACATGACTACAAAGCTTTTCAGCACTGCCATTTATTTTAAATATTACTGTTAAATCACCAATTTCCCTGTGGTGATTATGCTATGTTTAGGTTTTGGGTTTTTTAATCGATGTTTTCCTGTGGCTTGGGTGTGATTCCTGCAGAAGCCTTGTAATAACCAAATAACTAGGACAGCCTAATCTAATAATTTGTGCATGCATATGATGTTCAGGGGGATTATTAAAGTTATTTTCTCACTAAAATGTTATCAGCTTTGAAAGTCGAGCTATTCCAGCCCAGTGGCTTTTTATCGCAAAAATGTTTAATACATTTATGTGCACTGGACTGCAGCTGCACACGCCAATGTCACTTATTCCATTGATTTTTGCCTTTTGACAGGAACCTTACTGCTCTCTAATTTTTGCCTAAAAAAACCCCAACACTTAACAACCAAAATAATGTTGTTCAAATGGCAAATGTTTGCTGAAACTGAAAGCTGGGGTATTTGTCTGGACTAAAAGGGTTGGATATGCTTTAGCTTGGTAGGACTTGTTATTAACTCAGGACATGAGGCCTTGAGAATTTTCTCTTACTTTAATAGCATTGCATTTCAGGCCCCAAGCACAACTAATTTAAATGGTTCTAGGGGTAGAACCTAATCAATTTTGTGCACCAAGATGGAAGCCAGGCCCTTACTACCAATTTCCCTGCAATGTAAAAAACAGCGGTAACAAAGAAAGGCAAAAAAAATTTATAATTAAATAGCATGAATGCAAATAGAATTACTCAGAGCTTTTGGTTCTGCTGGAGTAGTCTAAATTTCAAAGCCGCCTCCCACACATACACTTACATATAATGTTTTGAAATACAATACTTCCTCAGATGTTACATTCATTGTCATACAGATTATTCCCAGGTATGGACTATTTTGCTACAAAAAAAAAGCAAAACTGCATCAGTATTTTTCTGCTCTGATGATTCATTCTGAACACTGAAAGAAAGGTCTGATATACAGTAAAACAGGAACACAAGCAAAGGGAAAGAGATAAAGATATGGGCAGACAAATGTCAGATATTATTCAGTTGTTCACGCCATGATATGAGCAGTATGTCATAACCGCAGTCGTACACGCCTCATATTTCTCATCTGAAGGGTAACTCTTGGTGCAACTGTAGCAAACAGCCATACTGCAATTAATGTTGTGTCCACTGCCCTTTCAGTTAATTATCTTTATTTTTATTTTAAGTTTCAGATCCCACACTAGGAAGGTTTTCTTTAATCAGCTGGAGAGACCATAGCATGAATCTGTGAGAAGCCTTAGAGACTCCAGGGAAGCAAAGGCTGAACCTGCTGCTCATAACCCTTGTTATATGATATATATATATTGCTGTTTATATACCTTGTAGCCTTGCTTATTGCAGAAATAAAGCTTATTCTAGAAAAGTTCAAATAAAACATTTTCTTCTCAAGGTCAATTGCATCAGAATGTTGTCCCATTTCCTCTACTTGGTCTACCACTAGCAGATGTGGCAGGGACAATGAAGATATTGCGAAGTGCATGGGGCCACCAGCAAGACTTGATTGCCCTGACCAGTCTTACTTGAGCTCCCAGCCAAGTTCCTTTTCTCTGTGGGACCAGAAGTATCATAGTTTGGTCTGTCTCATACACAGATTGTGCCCAGCTAGGTGTTCTCCATAGACCTTGGAGCTCTGTTATAGTTAGCCCTACTAACAGCCTTTCCTTACTGTCTGCTTGGGCTTCCTGGATCAACCCTAGTTGGACCTGGGAACTTCCTTTCTTGCCTACAGCCCATTTATCTCCTCCTGCTTGCACCCCAGCCCTTTCCAATCACCTCACAACCTCTAGGACTGTCAGTGGATCACATCACTGTCAATGCCCCAGCTCTGCCCTGATCCTGTGGGTCAGTGGCCTAGCCTGGTTTGTGCTGTAGATGTCCTTGACCCCTGGCTTGCTCTCCCTTATGGAGCATCTTGGCCTATGCTGCTCCTAGACAGATATCATTGTGCTGTCACTGTTACTATTGCAGTCATTTATGACTGACTTCATCTTCTGTGGGCCTTTCTCACTTCTATGTGTTTGGGCTCCGAAGACATTTAAATATATAAAGAACGAAGTGCAATTCTCTACTTGTTATACTACATTAATCATTGACCTGGGTTTGGAAAGCTTGCTTTATCAGGGAAACCAGTAGATGTGGGTTGCTTTTTATTTATGTTTGCAAAACTTTTGACAGCGTCTCTCACCGTATCCTTCTGGAAAAAATGTTAAGCAATACAGCTAGTCCATAATATGATGGATGAATGATTGGCTGAGGGGTCAGGCTCAAAGAGTTGTAGTAAATGGGGTTACATTAGTCTGATGGCCAGTCACACTGGGGTTTTGTGGGGCTCAGTTTTAAGACCAATGAGTGATCTTTAATGTTTTTTATAAATGACCTGGATGCAGGAGTCAAATGTACATTAGGTAGGTTTGCTGATGCTAAACTAGAAGGATCTGTGGACTCTCTTGAGGGTAGAGAGACCTTACAGACAGATCTGGATAGAGTGATGGGCAATCACCCTGTGAAATTAAATAAGATCAAGCATCTGATTCTCTACTTGGGATGGGGTAAATCTGAAAGTTGGTTGTATGTACAAATTGGGGGTTGATAGGATGGAGAGCAGCCTCGTGGAAAGAGATCT
This sequence comes from Heliornis fulica, assembly GCA_013399135.1. Classification (NCBI taxonomy): domain Eukaryota; kingdom Metazoa; phylum Chordata; class Aves; order Gruiformes; family Heliornithidae; genus Heliornis; species Heliornis fulica. Next base: position 229,751 of record VXBZ01002750.1, read on the forward strand.
GTGATTTTAGGCTGATGGCAAGTTGAACATGAATCAGCAGTGTGCCCTGGCAGACAAAAGGGTCAACTGTGTCCTGGGGCCACACAAGCACAGCATAGCTGTGATATCTAGACAGTTGAGGGAGGTTGTTATCCTACTCCATGCTGCACCGGTGCAGCTCCACCTCCAAGTGCTGTGTGTAGAATTGGTCACATCAATATAAGGACATCAAACTATTGTCAAGAGGAGGGTGATCAGATAATGAAAGTCCTTGAGGGCAAGACTTATGATGATAGGCTGAGGTTCACTGAAGAAAAGAAGGCTGAGGAATGACCTCATCACAGTCTATAGCTTCCTCAAGTGTGGTAGTGGGATGGGTATATCAGTATGTGTACTGATCTCTCTGGTGACCAGCAACAGACACAAGGAAACGGAATGAAGCTGTGACAGAAGTTCAAACTGGACATTACAAAAAGATTCTTCACAGAGAGGGTTCTTGGTCACTGGAACAGGCTTGCCAATGAAGTAGGAACAGCAGCAAGCCTGTCAGACTCTACATGGTGCTCTTAGTCATGTGGATTACTTTCAGGTAGTCCTAGGAGGAGCAGGGAGTTAGACTCACTGATCCTTATGGGCCGTTCCCACTTGAGATATTCTATTTTATGGTCACGCAAATAATTATGCAAAAGTAGGATTTTTTTAATTAAGGGTACTTATTAATAAATAAATAAATAATAATTACTAAATATTATTAATTTGAATATTTTTTCTGTAGAAAATCCTGACAAAAATCACCATTTAGTGTGCAAGAACAGCTTTCTAGCAAAAGTGTGAAAGCTACAGTGCTTTCAAATAGTGATCATAGTGATTCTGAGGAGTCTCATACACTGAAACTTCATCTTGGACTTATATATATATATATATATATGTTAGAAAAATATCATGTATACTTATACACACATATACATATATAAAATCTATCCCAATGTAGATATTTTTCCTAACTTATCAAACCTGATGAAGAAAGACACAAAGGTAATAAATACATAATAATTAATGACAGGAAGGCTGAAAATTGCTGATACAAAATCATAAAGCTTCAATACAACCTTCCCACTTTAGGTCTCACCAGAAATATAGGACTTCACAGAATCTATGAAACAACAAATGTCCTACAACAGAAACAGAGCTCTGGCAGTCTCCCCATACTTCTGCACTGTCAAGGCTTCTGGTAAGCATCTGCTTTTTGTAAGTTGTCTCTGGCCTTCCTTCCAAGGTAAGAATGAGAGAGGACAGAGAAGCTTCTCTGGGGGAATTTCTGACTATCCCTCCATACGTGCCCTTTATTCTCTGTCTGCAAACAATGAGTCAATAGTTTCCTGATAGTCTTCTCCCCTTCTAATCTTTTCCTATTTTTTCTTTTCTTGTGGAATAAAATATCTATTTATTTGTTTGTTTGTTTGTTTATTTGTTTGTTAAAATCCAGAGCCAAGTAAACTTTGAAAGTAATTTTGCAATTTGAGGAATTTAGTCATAGTCTTCCATGCCATTTTATCAAAATCTGTCTTCAACTTATGATCCATTTGTTACACAAACTCATGTATTAGGATGCTAAAAATCAAGGACTTCCAAACAGTCATATGCTATAGCTAATTGGGTTTTGTAGGTTTTAAGATGGATTTTATTGAAATTAGAATGAGATTCGACAAAAGAAAAAAAAAAGAAAAGATGATAACAGGGCTGACATGATTTTGATTCCTATGCTGAAACTTAGAAGGAATAGTGATAAATATTTGTATCATTTGAAATAATTTATTTTATTTGTCACTTCAACTGTATCACAAAAAGGGTATTTTTCAGCAAGTTGTTAAGAATATAAACATCTAAAAGTAGTCATTGGTCATGAATGTGGGGTAGAATATAAGAAGTCCCAAAATAGGGCTATTTTAAATCCTTATTTCTGTTTTCCAGCAACCTCCTGTTCACAGACACTTCTACTACCAGGTGGGAACTCTCTCCTACTTTTTACTGAGCTCCTGCACAGCAGAGATTTTTTCCCTTAGCTTCTATGAGCCCAACACAAAATGCATGTGTGAAAAGATGTCCTAAATGCAACTTTTAAGAGTCTAATGTAGCTTCTTTACCTGACCTTACATTTTCTGGCAAACAGCTAACTGGACTTCACTTTTGATAAATGTCACTGTCATTTCGAGGCTCATCTTCATTCACGAGGAATGGCAGAACCTCTTCTCTCTATTTCTCCCCTTAGGTGATGGCACGATACTCGTGATTTGTGGGTAATGACTGTTTCATACAAGACCACAGTTGACTACATTGAGAAATGCAACATAATATGCAAATCACCCCTTTGGTCCTGCTAAGACAAGCATAATGCTACATTGGCATCTGAGGGATCCTGATGCTATGGTCACCTGCCACATGAAGCATTCCTAGGAAGCCCTCCTCCACCTTATCTGCAGCAGATGGGAATCAACCCAAGTCTCCAGAAACACACCATCTCCATATGAAGAATCATTGAAAGCTTGAGTCAGTGTCCAGCTGCGCTGCAGGATTTCAGCTCCACAGTTCACATCCTCCAAAATGAAATCAATGTGGCTAATTTTGGGTAAAGGAAGGCTACTCAGTACCTGACAGAACAGACTCTAACAGAGTCAGAAAAGTGACTTCTGACAGGTGGAAGTAACTGCAGTCGTCCCTACACCATTATTTTACCTGCTTTCAATAAATAATGGCTTTCTGGGAATTTTAATTCACAGTTGCGCGTGTGTATGCAACTTCATTATATTTTCCTTGTAAAATGTAATTTCTCTGCCAAATTGAGATACAAAGAAATTGAACACCCTTTAATTGATACCTAGCCAGGAGCAGTACATTCTAAAACCCCTGGTCACATTTTGTGTTTTATTCGGATCACAGGTGTTTAACTCTCCTCAGCCCCCAGCTAGTTCCTTAACACTCAAGGGAATGATACTACATTCAGCAGATGATGACCTCCAGGGCTGCAAGAAATCTTTGGTCCACTTTATATTCTTTTCACTGAGACCCAGAGGGATGGGGACACAGAAGACTTGAAGTCCCATGGGCACATGAACTTTCCTTGTGTTCTTAATAGTTTGGCCATTCACAGATTTTCCTGAGAACAGTAAAAATCCTCAAAGGAATTCCTATCCTCAAAAGTCTTTTGCTGGCTTCCAAAATGAAGCCCAGCCCTTAGCTGTGATGCACTGGGAGCACAGGCCAGCACTGCAGACTGGGATACTGGTGCCCAGGTTGTACTGCCAGGGCATAAAGAGCAGTCAGGGAGCATGGTCTGAGCAGGAGCACACCCTGTCTCCCCCACTTAAAATCATGCAGGAAGGCAAAGAGGATTCACTTCTCATGAGCAGCTACTGACAGTGAACACACAGATCAACCTTTTCTCTGTCACTCAGAGCCAAGGACCAGGTGTTTATAAGACGTGATCCTCTAACCTCTTCAACGCCTGGAGGTGCAGCAGGCAAAGGCAGAGTGTTAAACCGACTGTAAAACCTCCTTCTAGCCCAGGTCTGCAGAGCGTAGCGAGCGCAGGCACCTACAAAATGTCACAATTTCACACCAGAAACTTTCAGGAACCTGCATTTTCCTTTGGGGCATGTGACTTTAAAATACTTGAAATCTATTTGTATTGTGTTTATCCTCTCCATTTTCTTGTCAGGGAAACCTGTCAGCAATTTGCTATGGGGATAGGTAGGAGGGAGGGGTGGAGTGCACTGGAAATACTAGAAAATCGCCTGCCGTCTTCATCAGCTTGATGCACAATAGCACAGCAAGCCAAGCGCAGCTCGGCGGTGCTTACTCTCATGACAAGACAGAGCTTTAGTGGAAGCCTCTAAAGATACGTGTATGTAGAGGGAGCTGTGGCTGCACCATCCCAGCCTTCAGCTTCTTCATTTTAGGCAACATCACATCTGACGAGCAAACTGTAGGGCAATTTTGTCACTTGGGAGTAGGTAAACTGGCTTTGTTGTGCCACAGATCTGACCCAGAGTTTTTTCCAAGGGATAGTTCATGGCAGCTGTCAATGGTTTGGAAATAAAGCTATTATTTTTAGTGGGACAGTGATGGAGGACTAGAAAATTCATTTACTGTCTCTTCACGAAGACCCACGTCAAGAAGACAAGGGATAAGAAGTAAAAGTTGCATCAGGAGAAGTTTAATCTCTGTATAAGAAATAACTTACTTTGCAGTGAGAGCACTCTTTGATTGGAACAACTTCCTCAGGGATGTAGTAGAGTCCCCATTGCTGGAGGTTTTCAAAGTGTGGTTGGACAGGGTGCTAGATAGGCTTCTTTTCTTTGCAAGATTGAACCACTGGGGGCCCTGCCCAACCTAATCTGTTCTATGATTCTAGGTTTTTATGCCTCGAACAAGCATCTTTTCTAACCACAGCTTTGGGGATTTGATAACTTTGAATTTTTGCCCTGCTGTCAATTTTTTTTCTAATATTGCCTGGCTTCTTCAAATTTCTTTACTGACCAAGGAGATATGCATGGACCAGCAGGAGGTATATGTACAGGAATGCAGGTTCTTTTACTTACAGATTGGTCTCAAAATTGAAAAGTTAAAATATAGAAACACTTGTTACAGGTGTTTTTTTCTTCAGACACTGGAACTTTAAAAGTTGCCTTCATTCACATTCAAACATGTTGCACATTTTCACATAGTCAATAGTGTGCTGATTAGGCTGGCCTCAAATGAATGTGTCAGTCTGAAACCTTGTAACATGCAGAAGAGAAGGGAGAGAAAGACTTTGTACGTGTTTTCTTGATTAGACATCAGTTTTCCTTTAAAAGTGGAAGCCAAAAATCAAATTAGCTAATGCAATGCTCTGCATGACTGACTTTTCTGAGGAACTTAGCATCCAGTATCATGTCAGCTAATTATGATTAAATAGCTGACAGAGAGATAGCTCTTGTCAGTTAATGTTGAACTTTGCTGGCTAGTCAGTTGTGTCAGGTTAGTCACATCATTAAACTGTGATAAACCAGGTCTCCTATTTTCAGGAAGTATGCGCAACAAGCATGGGTGCTACCACATAATGGAGCTGGCAGTCTATCTTCTGCCAAGGCAGAGTTAATGAGTGAGAACTGAAAACTGGTTTGTTATTGTAATGTCTAGTTGAAGTCCATAATAGATGTCACACATAACTGTGTGACTGTTTTTGGTCTTCTGGAACCTGATGAACATTTTCTGATCCTTGCTCACACTCCCTTCTAGGGTCTGGCTATCTGCAAGGTACAAAAGAGTCTTGGTAGAGAGAGGCAGTGAGCAAATACAATATCCAACAAAATTACATCACATTTTATGCAGGGTTTTAGATTGTTTTGGTTTAAATTCATTACCCAAGCAGGTTAAAAATGTCATGATTCAAGCAAGGATTTCAACTACATTTTTCAGAGAACAAAAAGCAATGAATCAGACACGCAAAGAGTAAATAAGATATTCTTCTTGCCCTTCTCAAGGTATGAGTAACTAGTATTGGCCTGCTACTCTTATTTTTATATGGAGATTATGGAGTTGGCATCCTCCTTCTCTTCCCACAACTCACCCACATTGAGTACATGGGTCATGCAAAAATACTTACACAAAATGCAATAAACATCTCACAAAACTATTTGTAAATTATGTGCCAATGACACCATCATTGATCTTTTATTTCAGCATGTGTTCATGTAAAAAAACCTTAAAGGAATAGAAGGCCTGCTGGGAATCTTAATGTGACTACCCTTTTGTTAAATAAACTGAAAGAATGAATCTCAGTATTTCAAAGGTACTTTAACATGAGTGCTACAAATTGTAAACCTCTTCTAAACAATAATGCATGGGCACGTTTTCATTATTATCCCCATAAAAACATGAAGATTGCTTCTTGGGAAGAATCCTTCCTAAATCTGAGTGATGTAAAGACTGCAACAGAGCATATTTAAGCCAGGAGCCATCTGCTAAACTTTATTCAATAAAACAAACTGACTGATACCAAGAAGATTTCCATTTTTTTCTGCTCCACGGAGGAACAAAAAGGGAGAAATTTTCTTGTCCTCCACCACTATCCTACTAATAATCATGGCTTCATTTCCATACATTGCCTAAAAGGGAAAAGCTGAAGGCTGGGATGGTGCAGCCACAGCTCCCTCTACATACACGTATCTTTAGAGGCTTCCACTAAAGCTCTGTCTTGTCATGAGAGTAAGCACCGCCGAGCTGCGCTTGGCTTGCTGTGCTATTGTGCATCAAGCTGATGAAGACGGCAGGCGATTTTCTAGTATTTCCAGTGCACTCCACCCCTCCCTCCTACCTATCCCCATAGCAAATTGCTGACAGGTTTCCCTGACAAGAAAATGGAGAGGATAAACACAATACAAATAGATTTCAAGTATTTTAAAGTCACACGCCCCAAAGGAAAATGCAGGTTCCTGAAAGTTTCTGGTGTGAAATTGTGACATTTTGTAGGTGCCTGTGCTCGCTACGCTCTGCAGACCTGGGCTAGAAGAAGGTTTTACAGTCAGTTTAACACTCTGCCTTTGCCTGCTGCACCTCCAGGCGTTGAAGATATCTCCCATTCCTTTCTATGAGACTAAATGTATTAGGGGCTGCCATGTGAAAACATGGAAAGAGCAAACAAGAAAGTCCCATGTTTGCAATCTGTGGTGAATGTCCCAGGGAAATCTTCACATCCTTATTTTCAACCTTGGGAAATGGAAGGGTGCAGAGTTTGGTGACAGAACTGCCTGACCTGAAACCCTCAGAGCTGGGTAGGGCTGTCTCAACTAGTAGGATGGTTTTTGGCAGAGCAGCTGCAGCAGATTTTACATAGCATGCGCAGTGAGCCCATTGCCATGATGTGCCCACACTCGGCTGTGTGCGCCGCGTACGCATGAGGTCTGACATCAGCTCTATTGCCTGTGGACGATCTTGCAATCTGGCTGCTTTTGGACCTGAGCCATGCTTCGCAACCCCAGAGATGTTGGGAGTAGATTCTGTATCTGAAAATCCTTGGTCCAAGGAATCCTGGTATTCCTCCCTCCTAGAAGTATCTGTACCTACTCTGTTTCCACGGTTCCTCATACTGAAGAGATGCCCTTAATTAGCATTAGGATCTGAACAACATATTACTCTGATCCCTGAAAAACAACCAACAGAAAAAGAAATGAACTGTGATAGGAACACCCTGTAAGGGATGCACTGTAAGTCCTCTTCAGTGCCCAGCCTGCAGAATGCAAGGTTCAGAGCCCTTCCTTGGCAAGCATCTGTTCCTCACTGCCTGACCTGTGCTTCTCTCTTCTCTCACAAGTAACTAATTAATTCCCACAACAAAGAGCAAATTGAATCAATCTGGGAGTCTCTTGCCACCCCCGTCTGATCCCTACACATGTACCTAACTACCCCTGCTGCTGCCTGTTCCTCTAGTCTCAACACCCAGGCCCCAACCCGAGTCTCTCCAGACCATTTCCTGGTTCCCTACTGTGCACAGGCTCTGTTCAAAAGATGAAGAGTTCAGCACAGAAGCTCCTGGCTTTCCAAGGAGCAATGCGGATTGACGGGGAATCCTCCAAATGTCATTTACACGCTGTCTCCTTCCAGCCCCAGCAGCTGAGTGTTCACATTGGCCATTCTCATTTGGCTTCTCTGTGCATAATAACCTGCAGCAGATATTTGGCTTCACTCGGTGCTAACTAAAGATGCATTTGGTTTTAATTTCTATTCCCTGACACATTCAAAGTCTTTTTTTTTTCCATGTATTTTAATGCTTAGCTGAAGTTTGACACAAGTAAAACCCCCACCTCACAGAGGCTGCTCAAAATGTATTCTGAAACATGGATTTTCTCCTTCTGAGAATAAGCGATTAGACTGGCCATGCAGCCTACTGGCTGTTTTTTTCAATTAAAACCTGCAGAAGATAATGGTGGCAGAGTGCTGGTCAGAGCTGCTGTAGGATATTTTTCCAGGAACATACAGCAGGAATCCAGTCAATGAGGAGGGACTTAGAGTCATAACTGTATGACTTGAGTTCCTAGCACTGTTTTTAGCAGATGAAATCTACCACAATTCAGCAGAATGCAAATAACTAACAGAGGAGGAGCTGCTGCAGCCATGATGGGCTACAGACTCGAGAGAAACAGGGTTTGAGGAGATGAGTTCTCCCTTGTTAAAAGGAGATGATGCTACTGAGAAAAGCAGGTTGATTTGGGGACAAGAGACCCTTTACTCATATAATGCACCACAATCAAATGAACCAGAAGTAGTGTAATAAAGGAGATTGTTGAGAACTCCTTTTCTCTAAGGTGATTCTCTACTCTCACACCTCTTGTTCTATAAATCAGACCTAGAAGGGATCAGGTCCCTGTCTTGGAGAGTGTCTCACCAGCTCAGCTCTCAGCTGATCTGCCATGATAATAAAGGTGATGGCAAGGAGGAGGTCCCAAGAGCATACAAGGAGGAGATTGACAGGTGTACCGAGCTGTCTTTCCCCAGTCTTGGGCTCTTGTAGTGTATGTCCATCCCTGTGATTGCAACAGTCAATGATCCTACATCCTCCCTACTCTAGCTTTGGCCAGAGACTGCTGTAAATAGATGGCTACAGGGTGGCAAGATGCAGGAGCAAGGGTGGTCCGGAGAAGTTTATGAGGTGAAACTGCAGGTTGTCAAGAAAGGATCTGGAAAAGCACCTTCAGTCAGGCAAAAGAGACCTCTAGGTGCAATTGCACCTTTTCTGTTACTACCCTCATTCGCTTCTCAGGTGGAGCAAGGACAGAGAGAGGAAGGAAAAGTTACATACCTGGATAATGGATGGCATTGAAAGGGCAAGTGAGGAAAAGCTTCAAAAGGCTGAGATTTAAGGCAAAATTGACTATCCTGATCAAGCATGCATGAAACTAATTTTCCTCCATTTAATAATAATAGTAAAAAGTAAATATTCAGTATGTCCCAAAACATTAAGTTTTATTTTCTCAATAGACTGAGGTGGGGTAAATTTAATGAATTATATCCTTTCCTCATAAAAGCACCAGTTTCCACCCAACCACCCCATCCCCTCAATGTTTGCTTGAATTTTTATCCTAAGGAAATGTCTGTTCATAAAATAATTTTTCTCACCAAGAACGAAGCATTTGCAACAAATAGCTAAATGGTCATAGAAGTCTTCAGACAAAGTCTCTTGCAATGAAAAAGGTTACAAAATCCCAATTATTTGAGTTGCTGAACACCCTTCCTTCCACAGAGCTTCATCAGAGTAGCTGCTCCGGTGCAGCGCTCCCTGAGCCGTTTGGAAGGCTGTCACTCCCACTGCCCAGCCCGCTACCGCCTGGACCCACACACACATGCAGCATTTGAGCTCTTTCTTCTGGACAATGGAAGCTTGCTGAGCAGTGGGAAGAAAAGTATGATCTTCAGGGTAAGGATTTATTTTGGTTCTAAGTGTGTAAGAGAAAGCATGAAGCATCGCTAAAAGCATTATCCATAGTCAGGAAGGAATACTCAGGTTCAGGGCTTTTCTGTACTACAGTCATGAGTATAGAGCCAAATCAGCAACACCCTGGTTTCAGTTCTTTGAGAGGGGGCAAAGGGCAACTCAATTTTACTTTTCAATTTTTGTCAGGGCTTGCTCCCTTATAAACAATTCATGTGTGCTATTGTCCTAATGGTGCCTAGGAGCCACAGATCTGCCCGACAAACAGGACGAGGTGAGCAGTGCTGCTCACAGTGCTCAGGCAAAACCCTGCCGCTCTCGGGACGTTTTCTTTCTCACTCCTGGCAATTGGCTTCCATCAGTCTCAGATGTGGGAACTCAGCAGTTCATGTGGCTCATTTCCAGACTTTTATAAAAGGTCCCAATCAGACACAGTAGGGCCTCGGCCCTGAGGACAGGGAGGGGGACTGGCATGTAGCAAAGTAGTTCTTTTTCTCTACAAGGTGAAATCACCAATTATTCTTGTCCCTTCACACAGGGCCTTATTTGCTCTGTAAGTTTTAATTACTATAATCTAAACCTCATTTTCTTTTGTCATCCTAGCTACCTGCAGTATATAAGTTGTCTTCTAAAGTACTTCATGTGAGCAGGCAGGACTGACTCCTTAAACAGGCTAAAAATATTTGCTCTCTTAATACCATGGTAGGTTCTATCCATAAGAGGATTAATTAAACCATGGCTGTGAATATACAGATATCATGGTCACCAACCGCAGAGCACATATGCACACACACACTCAGTGAAACTAATTAATGTCTCCAGAGAACTGTGTCACTTGATCTACCAACAGACTTCTCCATACGAGCCCCATGCTGGGCTTGCTCTGAAAGTGGATACAAGGGACCTCATAAACATTTTGGGTTTTTTCAGGCAGGATTGAGTCCCAACGCACAGAGGGCAGCAAGGAGTACTCCAGACCCAGAGGATGCCAAGAGATGTCTTTCAGGGACTCCCCTGATATAGATAACAGAAAGCTACATCTCACAGGGCAGGATTAACCCACATCTCCCCACGGAATACTACAGGTGACTTTACAAACCAGTTATTGCAAACTGAGAATGCCTCCATCTGTTCCCTGGGAGACAGGTATATTTGTAACCTTATGATATCACAACATGCTAATACCAATAATACTTTCTTTTTTTTTTTTTTTTTTTAGATACTGCAATAACAGGCTGTCCAGAGACTAGAGTAGATTGTGTTTGTAGCTGTGGTTTCACAAACTTGATGTCACCTTGTGACTGTGTTATTTCACTTGGATGATTTGGGAGTTCACAAGTAACCCTCTGTGATGCAAGACCTAACGTAGGTGTAAGGTACATTCAGAACTGAGCAGCCATTTACTCAGTGAAGTTCAGGACTCCCCACACCAGGCCAAGCAAAGGCCATCAGGTCCTAATGGTATCAGTAAAACTAATTTGAGACACTCTTCATGTAAAAGGATGAAGTGACAGTGAGAAAAGTGGGTCACAAATAGACTGCAGGGAAAAAATGTTAAGGGATAAGTTGATCTTGCACTAGCTCCATTGAAATTATGCTACCATGAATTTGGTGTTACGTCTCTGTTGAATCATTTGCTTTCCATCAGATGGAAGCATGGGCAGTGGAAACAGGCTGTTGCTGCCTTTTTTGTATTATCAGCAGGAGGTGGGTGAAGGCTGAGCACCACAGTGCACAGCAAGTATTCAGCAGGTACGAAGCAGAGAAAAACAGGAACCAACAAAATGCCTTACCTCCCAGCTCCTGCTACTTTAGGAGGTAGGAAGGATGCCAAAAGACTTTTAATTAAACACATTTCAAGAAATAGCTTCTTGACTTTAGCTCTAGACAGAGCAAGAAGTTAATTCCAAATCTTTCATGTCCCTGAGGCACCGCTGGCACGAGGCCATAACCATATCTTGCCCCTCTCTGAAAATGCCTGAGGCACAGACTGGGCTGGCAAGACATAGTGGCTCCTTCCAGAGCTGCCTTCCAGGGATTCAGTGTGAGCTCAGGTTCCTCAGCTCTCACTGGGTCAGGAGTGAGATGTGCTGAAACAGCACAGGGAGGTTAAACGTTTAAAGGATTAAGCTGCCAGTAATGACGTGTGAGGGGCCCTAAATAGCATGAACCGTTTGCCTTTGATTCCCAGATATCACCATGAAGTTTAGAATACATCTATGTGGTACTAGGATGTCCTTTCAAATGAGTAAATTGACCTTTAACTGATTTACCAGTATATGTTTCCCATGTCTGTTTGCTTGCTGTCAGCCACACTGCATTCTCAAGCAGTTTTCATAGGAAGTTGCTGGTGAAAGATTTCTCCTGTAATTTAGAGGTCCAATGCAAGGTTGTGTCTGCCTGACATAATGCATCAGTCCTGCCTCTTGGGACATTGGTTTGTTTGGGGACCTATAAACAAATTGTCTGCTTGATGCCAACCACCTGATACCACAACTGGTATCAGTTGTGATGGGATGGTTAAAGGGGGACACTGGCTGGGCATAATCTCTCTGATTCACTCACATGCCATAGTCCACAGAGTTTACGTATAGTTTGAAGGGCCATAAAGCTAGTCTGGCTCAAGCACAGCACTTGGATATTTAATGCAGTTTTCCACTGGTTCTTACTGTGCTGCCCTTGACAGTGTCCAAGACAGACAGTGTCAAAAAAGTGCAGCTGAGCTGGGCACTGAGCTAGTGTGCTGTCGGCACACTAGAGACAGCTAAGCAAATAGATTTGCTTCTAGCTAGTTTAGTCTGGGAATTTATTTTCAGTTAATCAAAGGCAAACTAGAGAAAAGAGAAGTTAAATTCTTGAAAAGCAATTTAGCCACTTGGATTTCAGCTCTGGATCACCTCTTATGACAAATAAAAAGGGAAGAAAACTTTGAAACATGCCCTTATTATTTTTGCCAGTGCCTATGCTGTCATTCATTGCCTGTACAAGTGGTGTGCCTGTGTATGATTTGAAGCTACCTGCATGAATCTATCAGACCAAGCTGAGCTTTATCCTGTCAGACAGCAGAACAATGTCAAAGCGTTTCAGCACAGAACATGGAAAAAGAGAATGCTAGGAGAGGACCGTAAGCGCAGCAAAAAACTGTTGAGAGTAAAACCACGCTCAGGACCATTACACAAGAATGAGACTTTTAGTTTTATTAAGTAGGTATGAGTTCTGTCTTGCCTGTTGACATAAAAAAGACAATACCCAACTGCTTTTCATAAAAATGCTATATGAAGAGGTAAATTCATCATTCCGTTCCCATTCACAGCTGACACATCTATTGGCAAAGACAGCCCATTTTGCATGGCATCTGTCAGTAGTCCTTGCTTTCCAGAACATATTTCCTACATATGGAACAGTGTGAAAAAAAAATTATGTCTTGGGAATGCTTGGAGTGAGATTTATTTTTTGTTTTGTTCTACTATTTCAAGACAAAACGGAGATCTGTCTGTATTTTTCATAAGACACATTGGAGGGAGAAGCTCATGAACTAAAATAATCAGTAAAACTTCAGTTAGCTCACTAGCAGCACATACATGTGATGGCGGAGGGGGAAGGTGTCACTTCATCTAACTGCAGCATCTTTACAGCTCTGCATCTGACCTGTTAGTTCTGCAATAAGCAGAAAGGAACAGACATCTCTGGGGTGTAATTTAGTTTATTTATTTGAGTCATTTATACTTATTTAGTGAGTGGAGCTAAGTTTTAGTTTACCCTACTTAGAGTTAAAATCAGAGCTGGTTTTAATCAGTTTCAGAGATCTCAATTTCCCAGTTGTGTGCTTCAGTCTGCTAGTTAGTCTGGGATCCTAGAACATCGTTCTGACCCCAGGAAACTTTCCTGAATTTGACAGAAAACGTTTTTCAAATAAATAAAAACAAAGATTGTGCTAATGAAATCCCCCAATATGGTCAAAATCCCTAATCTTCAACAGACAACTCAGGCACTTAGCTGCACATGTATGAGTCCAGAGCATTTGTTGAACATCTGTGCACTGCTGGAGGGTACAGTAGTTATGTCATCACCTTCCTTGATACTTATCCCAAAGCCAGAAATGCCAGATAAGCTCAGTGATACTTAGCTGAGATGAATGTGAACGACACACTAGAAGGAGAATATCTTGAGAAGCATGTGCTCCAGTGTATTCTCACATATTCCTGTGCTTCACCTGGAGAGCACTAATGGAGGTGCCTCTCAAAACTCGTCCCTGATGCACATCTCCCAAACCTGCCAACACAGCATGAAAACCCATCAGAGAGGCCCTCTCCAAAGCAATCTCACTTCTGTACCTGGGCACAGCTGGGAGCCCTGTCAAAACAACTTTCCTCACAGTATCCTGGCAACTCTGGATGAAGAGTGCTTATGTGGGAGGGAAGAGAGGTAGGAGAAGGAAGGACGTGTGGCTGTTTGAAAACATTTATATAAATATGTTCACTTCAAGTTCATTTCTACAAGTGACATGAACAGTACAAGGACAGTTTGCTTTGTGCGTGGCTTTGGGTTTTTTCCCAGTGCAGTTTTGGTTGTGTGTGAAACCACCAGTCTGCAGACTTTTGTCCAAGTACATAGCATCAGCAATGACAGTTAAAGGCAAAGAGGTTGCAAGATAATTGCTCTCCTCCTACTCCATTTTAACACTCAAATCCCAGTTGCATTGCTCCTCTATTAAGTCTGCCTGTTATTACCAGGCACTAGTAGCAATGGTGAAATGGTTAAAGGCTTTTTGTGATGTAGTGGTGAGCAGAAGTGCTGAACATGTACAGTATCCTTGATAAAATTCTCAGAGGAGGAGAGCACTCTGCAGTTGGCAAAGCATGAGCTTATTTGTTAGATAAAATGCAATTCCACTTCTAGTTTCATCTTGTCACAAAATTCTTGCACTTTCATCCATTTTTGAGAGTCTAAATCACAAATATTCTGCTTTTAACACCAAATTAATGTACAGACAGTAACATCTGAAAAAGTAAATAATTACCCATGAAAAGTAAGGCATCATGTGACCACTGCTTGTTTTAGATCTAGACTGTTACATTGAAGGTTATGTGGTAAATTAAAAGGAAAGGAAACATTTGCAGAAATGAGCATACTGGGCGCTGGTTGTGGCTTTACAGAACTTCCTTCCTTAACCTGCAAAGCTTCCTGTTGCTTTAGGATCCTAGAATGTAGAACATACATAGAGACATCAACACAGGGAGATGACAAATCACATCAAAAGCGGTTGTGTGAAGGGTGGCGAAATATTAACATCAGCTTCCCTCTAACTGAAGGCTGTAACTCACACAACACATGACAACATACATGTGTCAGCTTTCAAATTTGGAGCAAACCAAAAAACATTCAATACGGAAGGTCTACCACATATTTGCTGAGGTATGGTTTAGCATTTTGTTATCCCAGGATCTCTATGGGTTTTTCTGTCAGCTCAGACTGTATGTCCTGTCATACTTTCTCTTGGAAGGAGGTGGTAGTGTATTATAGAAGGCAATAATGCATCTGCAATGTCAGGGGGACACACAGAAGAAAGGGTGCCACTATGGCACAAGCAATTCCCAACTTTGCTGAAGCAATTGCAACATATCCTAATGGAAACACTTCAAGTTTTCTTGAATGTTTTTATTTGGAGTCATCTTAAAAAAAATATCCCTAGATTTTCCATCACAAGAAGATATATATCCACAGAATGTTGATGCAATAAAAAAAATTACTTGGTTTAAAAATAAATTTATTCCAAAGTGGCCTCCAGTTCACAAATCATCTGGAGGATTTGTGGCAATTTAAAGGAACTGAAGATTTATCCTCCTCTCTGAAAAGATCTCAGTTGTATGGAGTGTTCTTGCACTGTGCATGAGAGATCCACAGATCTGATAACACTGCAGAATTTATCCAAAGCTCAGCTTTTGATTTTCCATAAGGTTTTTAGAACCTCCCTATGTAGCCTGCTGGACACACTAATGCAAAGGACTCTGTTAAATACTGTTTAGATTGAGACTCAATGGTCGCCTTGTACATGCACTAAACTCTAAATGCATTTACACACACACACCCCCCCCCCAAATAAAATCAGCCCCCCGTGACTAAGAAGCTCTGATATTACATCCTAGACTCGAGCATTGCCCTTCTGCACAGAGAGAAACACGTCCTGAATGGGACACTGGTGTGTTCCTTCCATTTGCCTCTCCCTCCTTCAAAAACGCAGTATCACAATGACAATCCACAAAGGCCTGGAAAGCCAATATGTGGATATATGTGAGCTAGAGCTCTCATGGGGTAAGGAACGTGATATAAATGCTTTATATGTGGCAGACCTGTGCGTAAATGGAAAAATGCCACTGGCATGTCACTCAAAATGATGTAAGAAAACCAATATTGGCTCCAGTCAGTATGTGATGTGACCATTTTATATGCAGGAGGATTTGATAAGGTTAGGTGATGACAATCCATTCTTCAAGCGATTAAATCATTTTTATCTTGAAATGCTTGCATTGAAGCAATGACTAACTAATATAAGCTCTTTTCTCTGATATCCTCCTACAACACACAAAACCGCGTGCCACTTTATGCTGAGAATTGATTCTTTTTAATGCACTGTGAAGTTACACACTGTTTCAATTATTTGTACTTTGTGTGTATTCAATTTTCTTTTCTAATTTGCAGCCCTGAGAGTCAAACTGAGACCTTGTGATTGTGCAGTTCTCTGCCTGTAAAGCTGGTACCAGAGACTGAGTTATGCCCCGTGGGCAGCCCCACAGGCTCTATACAGGGCCTGAAGAGTCACCTCCTGTAACCTGCTTCTCTTAAAGATTAGCAGATGGGTAGCAGGCTGTAATGAAGCAAGGATTTGGATACCACCTCATCCACAACTCATTCTCTTTAGTCTGTGTCAGCCCGGCACCTGAAAAAGGGTGAGGAGGAAAAAATTCATTTCTTTTTCTATATACAGCAGGTTTAACTTAATGTCATGCAAATGGTGGATGTAGGTGAGAAGATTCTTATGGAGCCACATGTCTGGGAAAAAGAAAAAAAATCCAAAGAAGAAAGCAGAGCTTATTGTTTTGAACATTTCTGTATTATGATACATGTTTTACTATTTTCCACATTGAGTGGTCTTTGGGACTTTCAGACTGGTCATGTTGCTTTCCCTTGTCGGCACTCAAAACAAGCAGTTCAACCGACTGACATTGTGTACGTGCCCGAGCGTCAGAAGAATTGGGCAGTGGCAGCATCTCCTTCACTCTGTTGACTGGAAAGGCAAGGTAAAATAGCCACCCCAGTTTTGACAGCTGAATCGCACTGCAGCTATACAAGTCCAATATTTACTTTCTGATTTAAAATTGGTTGTGTGATACAGATGCATATAATAAAGTAGCTGTTGTTAGTCAGTGGAAAGTGGAAAGAATTGCTCTGGCTTTCCCTGGAAAACATTAGAAATGCAAATAGGACACAATTTCTTTCTGTTATGGGCTATTTTTCTTTTCTCAATCTGTTATTACGAGCCACACAGCTGAAAAATAATAAGCTATTCATATTTTTCACACACAGCTACATATGAATATATTCAGTTCATCTACATCACTGGTTGATTTTACACCATAACTATTAAGGGCATTGTAACTTCTTTCCTAGTTTCTTTTCAAAACGGGGCCTTTTAACGGTGGGGTTTTTATTGGTTTTTATGCATGGAAAGGTAATCCTTAACATGTTTACTGTTCCTCAAAACCAAATGCAAGTCTACATTTTAAAATTTTTACTATTTTAACATTGCCTTTATTCACTTTACTTGATATTAGAAATTATTGCCTATCTGGCTCAGCTTATGAGGAGTTTTTCTTTCTCTTGGGCTAATGTTGCTGTTTGAGCTCTTGTCTCACAATTAATGAAACTCATAAACTTCGCTTTTATGTGTTTTGTCTTAATCCACGTGGTTCTTATGTGATGGTGCACAGACTTGACTTTTTACCACTTCTTACTTCTCCTCACCCATGCACCCACACCATCAGCTGCTTGTCTGGCTGGGGACTCAGAATGCTGTCACTCAGTCATGTCTCTCCCAGCTGCCTTAAACTCTCTCACTACTTAACTGCCTAAATGGACATAAACTGTCATTTTTCATCACACCGTCTGATACTAGTTGCAAGTTGCTACTTAATTTTACATCATTTTTCCATTTTTAGTTCAGTTTAGTTCTCAGTATGCCTTCTTACTTCATGAATGGCAAGAAAAATGGCGCAAACTTCCAGAATCCTCTTTTTTGTCCTTATTTATGCTCTGATATGTCTTCAGCTATAACTTTCTCTAGATTTCTCAGACTGACAGTGAACCATGTACAACCAGCTGGGTTTTCAGGAAGCAGTTACCTCACCCTGAATTACTTGGCACAAGCACAGATTGTCACATTTCTTATTCACTAGAATTAAGTAAGTTACAATGAGGCAAGAGTTAGAGATTTTAATAAGCGCAATTCCACAACCATCAAACAGGATAAATTTTGTTTATAAATACCCTTTACGGCTTTACAGGAGAAATAGAAATAGACATTACTATTGGGGGAAAGAAAAAAACCCCAAACAAACCAATCGAAAAATGAAACGCATAAAGGCTAGGTAAATGAGCATGAGTGAAACAAATAGACCTGGAGTAAAAAATTAAATTATTAGAAGAAACAAAGAATTGTAGGACTATAAACTGTGATGTAATAAAGTATATAATAAACTATAATTGGGATTTTTGGGAACTTCCAAACCAAATGCTTGTGAAAAGAACCCAGTACCAGGTCACACTGCTGAACCACATCTGCAGGCAGAGTGGTTGTACCGAGGACTGTGGCTGGTACTGAGAGACTGATGATGAGCACTGGCTGCACAAAGCTGTGGGAAAAAGGTGAATATAAATACTGAGTCTATAAACAGAACAGAGGAGGAGGAGGAGGGGGAAGAAAGCTATATTGAGAGGTTCCCCAGTAGTGTGGTTGTGGTTGCTATATTTAAAAACAATGATACTGTCACAGGGAGGAAGGTACAAGATTGAAGGCTGAAGAAAACATTGTACAATTGAGAGACTAAAGAAACTCAATCTGTTTCATTTACCAAAGAAAAAGATCAAAAAACATTGCTCAATTTCATCAGAGGATTTCTTGAATGAGAAAAGACTCTGGGTCTAGGAAATATTTGTAAACCAGACAAAAAAATGTGTAACATAGCTGGAGGGTAAAGACAGAAAGTCCACAGCCTCTAAAAAACATTTCTCTTTAAAGATGTGTGTGTAGGGGGTGGGGTTTCAAAACATAACTGCACACTTTGAAGACATGTTTATGTCAAACACAGAGTACTTATAGAAGACAACTGTAACAGTAGTTGGATGTAAAAAAACCCAGTATTATCCTGGAAGACCACATTATCCCTTTTGGACATGGGAAAACTAAAAAAAAACAAACCCAGCAAACCTATGAGTTATAGAAGTCACTAGGTCACACCAGAATACCAACAACTAATAAAACTATGCTCTGAAGACTTGTAGCTCCATATACTGGTTACAAGGAGCATGGCTGGAGCTTACTATTAGGTGGTTTGATTTCATTTTATTCTCAGAGTGTTTCAGTGTCCAAGCTTGATCTTGTGGCTCTAGTAAGATTTTAATTAGAGCCATTTTATCTGAACTCACACTACTGTTTAAAGTTGAAAAATGCCTACCAGTATCTCAGCAAATATTAGATATGAGTGTGATGTTGTTTATGACTTTCTGGATTTTTTTTTTTTTTGACATTTCAGAAATATCTTCTAAGTGAGAATAAAAAAGTTTGAAGAAAGTCAGAAATTACAAATTCAGTTTTTTAAAGTCATGTCCATTGAACCATTTCCATTTTTTCCATTTTTATGTCAAACTTTTAAGGTATTTTCAGATTGATTTCCTAGTTATGGATGAGGCAGTTTCACAAATAATAATAAAAATATACCTTGGAGAAATCAGAGAGTGGTAGTTGGAGGCCAACAGCAATAGTTTGGGAAATTTTTCAATAAATGAAAACATTCTTCTAAAATACCCTTTGCAGAGCCTCAACAAAGGGACACTTTTTGACAAAAACCAGCTCCTCAGAGAAAATGCCTGACCCCATCTAAAATGTTTAGCATTGCCAGAGCATAGAACTAATACAATGCTTACTACACAGACAAATCACAGAATCCCAGAATGTTGAGTTGGAAGGGACCTCGAAAGACCATTTAGTCCAAACCCCCTGCCCAAGCAGGATCACCTAGATTAAACCACACAGGAACGCATCCAAGTGGGTTTTGAATGTCTCCAGAGATGGAGACTCCACAACCTGTCTGGGCAGCCTGTTACAGTGCTCCATCACCCTCACAGTGAAAAGGTTTTTTCTTATGTAAATAGAAGTTAGGAAGAGCTATTTAATTTAATTTTAGCTGAAAATAGAAGAATTTGGATTTAGCTGAAAATATTATAGCTGAAAGTTCATTTGTCTTTCTCTCTTTGGGGTGATTTTCATTTGTCTTTAAGAAGAGCATCTCAAAAAAAAATCATAATGAGGACAATGGCTAGCACTGGGGAGGATTTATTTTAAAAATCTGTTTCACAGATGGCAGACAGAGGAGCTGGGTAAGATGCTTTTGAACTCTGCTGCGGTCAACAGCTGCTATTTAGGCTGCTTTCCTTAACTAAGAGGGAAGTACATCTGGAGGAAGTCAGCCTAATCACAGATATTATGAATGAAAGTGGCCAGATGAACTTGCCATGAAAGTGCAGTTCCCATATTCAGGCAATCCACAGTCTTTTAATTAGACATGTCTTTCAATTTGGGAAAAGCTTTTACTGAAACCTCATTAATGTAAGAAGCTAATCAACTCTTATAGCTGCAGCCTCTGAGAGAATTTTACCTTTAAACAATTCACCATGAAATCATTTGCCAAGCTACAAGTCTTGCCTGGAAGCATGTGTAGTGCACACTTTTTTTGATTTGTAGCAAAACATCTGTCTCCTGTTCCAGTTCATGTAGAGAAAGATAGGAAGTCACCTCTACCCAGAGTGGTGTGGTTGGCATGTTGCACTTGTAGTTTGAGCAATGCAGTGCTTATCCCCACAGCAGCAGAGCACTGGAAAATTGTTAAATAAATAAAATAATTTCTTCTTTACCAAAATGACAATGCTACCCATTTAAAATCAGTGTTACACCATTTCTAAAGAACGATAAATAAACCAGCTCCAGAGATGACAACTGACCTATTAAGGGAATAAATATGCATTATTCTTCCCACTCACTAGATAGGACACACAGAGAAAGCAAGACAATTAAAAAGTCCACATTGCTCTCTAGACTAACATTTTAACCATTTTGAGGTACATAAATCAAGGTTACTTTTGTTTTCATACCCAGGCATAGATACATGAATATCTGAACTGCTCTCCGCCGTTACCTTTGTGGTATAACCCTGTCACCCTTGACTCTGAGGTGCTCAAGTAACAGTAACAGCAGCAGTAAAGCCTGAGCATCCAGATGCTTAAATTCAAGTCATTGCCAGCAACAGGATTTTGGTTTTGTTTCAAGCAGATTCTGTTTCTGCTGCAATGTTCAGGAGACAGCGAAATGAAGCCAACAAGCTCATAAAATAGATCCTGTCAAACAACTATGGATTCCTTAAAAAGCGAGTGGTTTGATTGTTTGAGTAAGTATCTTAACACACTGTCTAAGAGCTTTTTCTAATTCTGACATTTGAGCTGCTGCTCTTTTTTGTTTGTTTGTTTTGGGCTTTTGGGTTGGGTTTTTTTTTGTTTGTTTTGTTTTGTTTTGTTTTTTGTCAGTTCCATGCAAAATTGAAGTGGATTTGAGACAGTTTATGATGAGCAGACCACACTCAAACATAGAGTGATGCAGCCCAAGAAAGTGGTGCCGTCATTGCTGTCTGTGACCATCTACACTGTTCCCTGGAAAATTAAGAAATGCTTTAAGTTAACAGAATCATAGAATCATCTAATCGCTTGGGTTGGAAGAGATGTTTAATATCATTGAGTCCAATCACAGCCTAGCCCTGCCTAGTCTACCTCTAGCTTGTGTCCTTAAGCACCTCATCTAATCACCTTTTAATACCTCCAGGGATAGTGACACCACCACTTCTCTGGGCAGCCAGTTCATCATGCCTTAAAAAGTAGTTCTATTCATCCCATTTTCATAGGAATCTACCAATAATGTGTTCTGATCGCCACTATGCATGCAAAGGAAAATGGCACTCTGCAGAGAAAAGCCAGTGAAGGCAATCATTTATACCAATGAAATACTTTAATGTTTAGCTTCTCAGTAGACTGTCTTATAACAGAAATAGTTTTTCCTGCCTGTGACAGATATTGAAATGTTCTCATTATAATAGTGTAGTGTCATTGCTGATAATTATGTCTAACACAACCTGTACTATCTTTTCTATGAATACGTGAACTGAGAAACGTTTGTTATGTGTTCTCCCTTTTCTGTAAATTGTATTTTGTTTGGTTTATTCACTTATGTTTTCCTCCAGACATACTGAGAGTTCTCAATTCTCCAGAGCCTTAACCTTAGGTAGAACAAGGAAAGACAACACACTCGGTCCGTTTCTCAGTCATAGACGCCTAATCACACATACAAGCTACTGAGGATGAAAACTCTGCTCGGAGAAGAGAGGAGAGGAGAGGAGAGGAGAGGGGTTTGGTGTTTTTGGTTTTGGTTTTTTTTTTATTTGTTTGTTTGTTTTGGTTTTTTTTGTTCTGGGTTTGGGTTTTTTTCCAGAGAAACATTTTGCAAAGGAAAAAAAGGCGTCATTCCAGTTCATAGGGTTGCACTGTAACCCAAAGACAACTTTGAGGGAGTAAGATGTCATTGGTCCAGCTCCTTTAGCAGCCACGTGCGGTGTACATGGATGTTCAGACTGGAAGACAGTAGCCTTAAAGTACACTGCTACTGAAAGTGGTTTTCCCAGACTCCAGGGGATCCCATCAACATTATTTCACATGAAATATTAACAGAGGATATTCATAAGTAATACTCCTAGATGATCTAATAGGATCAAGGCTTGCAATTATTTGAAATGAATGAGCCACAACAACCTATGTCATTTCTTCAGAGCGGGTTTGCAGTGCTTATGTGTGTGAAAGAGCAGCATAGAGCGCTCCTCAGAGAGCCACTAAAAGCTGCCAGAAGGTCCTGGAGGGTGTGACAACGAAGCTGGAGAGCCCCAGTACCGTGCCAGGGTTATGAAACAACCGGCAGACTAGTGTGCACAATAACATCAACTCTACTCTGATGCTTGAAATAGGCTCCACTGAACGCCAGCTCTCCCAGATGACTGCATTATAAAACCTGCTGAGGAAGTGCCAGGAGTACTCAAACTATATCCCAGAGGTATTCAGACACATCTTATTGCATATTTTTAGCTGTCACGCATGGTAGCAACTACTGGTTTTGTAGTACAGTAAACACCACTGCCTTCAATATAGAGAAAAGCAAACTTTCAAGTTTAGATTAGTAGAGACAAAAAAGTGACTGATTTACTCAGTGGGTTGTTTTGGAGTCTATTTGCTTTCACAGAGTGGAATTTGCTATAGAGCCAAATGTATTGTCTTTGTCCAGTCACTATCTTGTCAATCAGCTTTGCATAGAATTAAGGGAAGCAAGAATTTCACTACATAACCACTTCAAGACACAAACATTGGCCAGGATACCTCATTTCTATGGCCAAACTAAACAGAATAATGTGGTGATTTCTAGTGACAGATTTCAGTGCTCTGCTTAACATCTGCATCCTTTTTCCTCCTGCTCTTCTCACAAGAAGTGTGGATGCTGCTGATTTTGGTCTTCTTGCTCATGCAGCAGATCAAAATCTTCAGTATTACAGAACTGGAAAAGGTTTTAGAACAGAATTTAAAAAAAATTCTTTCTATGATGGATGCATGATCACAGCATATATAACTATGCCAAAGCTCATCCAACATCACTTTAATTGAGATACTTCTCCCAGTGAAGTTGTAACTGCATAGGCTAGCTTTGTAAGTATCTACCTAGATCTCAAAGGATCAAGATTTGCAAGAAGGGAAAGTGTTTTTTACAAGACTAGCTGATGTAGGTGGAAGCTGCAGAAAAGTTTCTGGGCATCACACCTTCTCTTCATCTGGGCCAAGAGTATATTTTCAAGCTGGTATATCAGCCATAGTGCTATTGATTT
Organism: Heliornis fulica; assembly: GCA_013399135.1. NCBI lineage: Eukaryota > Metazoa > Chordata > Aves > Gruiformes > Heliornithidae > Heliornis > Heliornis fulica. Next base: position 253,436 of record VXBZ01002750.1, read on the forward strand.
TCAAAGGGACTTGAAAGTTCTCTCTAGTTAATCACATATCATCTGATACATGTACCACATCTTCCACTGCAGCTCACACTCAAGTATAAACACATTAATAACTTGCCTCAAAAGCATTCATGAGAAAACATAAGTAGAGGGGGAAGAAGTAAGAATGAAGAAGTGGAATATGAAAAATCTGTAGATCAGAAGCAGAAAACACATTTTTGGATTTTTTTACTAGAATTATCAGCAGGTGTTTATAAAATAACTTGACAGGAATTTATTTTGTAATATTTTGTAGTTTTTCTTATTTTACATGCAGAACTCTATTTAGCCACAATAATTTTGTACTCAAGTAATTGCTTTAATAAGTCTCAGCAAGTAAACACATTCTCACTTACTTATGACCCCTTTTTTATTTTGGAACTTTTTTGTGGAAAATAGGTTTACTTTCTGTAAATATCTTTGTTATCTAGTGCAGAAGACATGTCTGCATCCAGATTCAAATCCTGTATGGTAACAATGGATATCAAAAACATTGCCTGAATAGATTTCTTTTTTCCTAGCTTTGCCAAGCTGAGCTTAAAATATGGAGCTAAAGCAATTTTCATGATTCTCTTAATATAAAAAGGAATATACATTCTATGTTAAAAATATAAGGGGGAGGGAAAAGAAAGTTATATAAGAAAATAGAAATGAACAAAACAAGCAAGTGCTAAAACATTTCCATGTAGGCAAGCAATAGAAGGGTAGATCCTCATGGTTACCTGACAGTGCAGCTTGACTTCCCAAGTGTTTGGACAGCTTGGCCACTTTTATTATGGTCAAGAAAACTGACAACCACCAGGATGTTATTTTTAAATCCACTCAAGGCCCTTGACAAAATTTTTTAAAAGTGGAATTTTTGCAAGTGTTTGCAATACTCCTATCAGAATACATAAGCACATGACATAGGCCAGTCATGTTAAATATTGTGTTGGTTTTACAACGCGGCTTCTTTAAGAAGCAGCTAGAAGCTTCTTTGAGGTCTGACAAAGCAAATCCCAGCTGGGCTCCAAGGCCAAACTCCCAAACCCTGTTACTGACAAGTCTGGCCGGGCCAATCAGCGTCAGTCACAGAGACTCTGGGAATCACATTTTGGAGATAGAAGAATGCAAACAGCTGCATTTTGCCACCAGAGCAGGGAGTGAGAAGATCTGAGAAACTTTGCAGACACTAAGGTCAGTGAAGCGGGGGGAGGAAGAGGCGCTGAGAGAAGATTCCCTGCAGCCTGTGGAGTATACCATGGCATAGAGAGATGGAGGCTCACACTGCAACAGGTTTGCTGGGGGGGCTTGTGACTCTGTGGGGGACCAGGCTGGGGCCAGCAGTCTGGGACTGAGAGACTGAGAGACATTCTATGAGTTTATAGCAGTGACCCACGCTGTGGCAGTTGGTGAAGAGCTGAGGCCCCATGGGAGAAGACTCATGTGGAGAAGGTCATGGAGGACTGTCTCCTGTGGGTGGGAGCCCACACTGGCACAGAAAAAGTGTGAGAAATGTCCCCCCTCCCTGCCCCCCAAGAAGGAGAACAACTCATGAGGAACTGACCAAAGAGTGAAGCCTCAATTGCCTATTTCTCCCCCTTTCTCCTGTGCCATCCTGGGGAAGAGAAAATCATTAATAAAGTGAAGTCTGCAAAGAAGGGAGGGGAGGAGGGTAGTGTTTTATGAGCTGTTTGTACATGATCCAACTCTGGTTTCTCTGTGTGTGTAGTGTAATAAATTAGAGAGTTTTCTTGCTTTTCTTCTGTGTTGAGTCTGTTTTGCCCATGACACTAATTACAGAATGATCTCTCCCTGTCCTTATCTCGACTCCAAAGCCTCGCAACATGTATTTTCTGCCCTGTCCAGCTAAGAGGGGAGTAATAGAGCAGCTTTGGTGGGAGTCTGGCCTCCAGCCAGGGTCAAACCACCACAAATATCAAGGTAACGTTATAGGACAATCGGGTCTCCAGCAGGAGATAGTAAACTTGTAATAAAAATAGGGTAGGCTTAATTATTTAAGCAGTGTCTGCAATGCTTATCGCATATAAGCATTGCATATAAGCATTACATATAGTGCTTATTGCATATAAGCAAACACCAACTAACATATGATTGCTGAATTACTCCTATATTTTCTCTTCAGGTCTCGAGACCTGAATGTCCAAAACCATCCATTCCAACGTATTTTTTTAATGATTTTTTTTTTTACAAGATTACTGTACCAAAATGTGTTGTCTCTATGTTTTGTTACAGGAAAGAATAGACTACCATCTTTGGTGCTCTACTTTGTATGAAAACAAATGAACACAGAATAATATAATATCTGGTAACAGTGCCTATTAATTTTCCTTTATCACTATTTCTCCTCACTTCTTCCTATTTTTTGAAAAAAAAACACCTTTTTATGACATTACTTTAACCTCAGTTCAAAATAAATAAAAATAAAAGTGCTGTGTTCTTGGAGGTTCTTTACTTGAAAACTGTTGGCATTGAAAAAAGGAGTTTCTTGCTTAGACTGGTCTGCCAGAAGCCCAAGAATCTTGTAAGGCCTCCAAAAATGCTGGGGATAGCAGATGACACATAAAAGCAGTCATTTACTGCCAAAGGGGATAGACTTAATTTGCTTTGGTTTTGCAAGTCTCGGCATCTATTAGAATATAATGCTTTTATTGCATTTAGTAATGCGTTTAGTAATCCAAAGCAAAATTAAATGAATGGAAGGACTCCCAGAGGTTTCAGTGAGCTTTGAATGAGACTTTTTTTCTGCAGAGATTGCTCCCTGGGGAAGGAACATGCATTCATTAAGCACTGTGTATTAAAGTAACACAATACAAATGCTATGCAACTGTGTAAAATACAGTTGCTATCAGTTACGTGACTTAAAGTCTCATCAAATATTTTGCTTTATGGCATTAAAAATAATTCATTTCCTTGGACTGTTGTTGCTAAGGTTTGGATTACGTACGTGTTTTAAGAAAAAAGCAATCTGAAAAATAGCCAATTACTAGCACAGCAGAGAACTCATTATTCTTTCAAATGCCTCTTTTGAAAATGCTTTAAAACTTTTGATTCTGTTGATTCAACAAAAGGGATGCTGTTTAAAAATAAATTGAATTACAGGAGAATAGTCATTCAATGTTCTGCAGAAAAGAACTGTTTTCTAACACCTCTCAATAATTCTGCACTATTGTACCTCGATATCCTCCCCTTTATTCCACCAGCTTATACACAGCTGAGACCACAAAATATGTAAAGGCATATTCTGTATCTCTGTGTCCCTTAAAATGCCCAGACTTTACTTCGTCCATATTTTGATGAATACTTGATGCTGTTTTTTGTGCCATGGGTCTGATGCTTCTGGAAGGTGTTGGATCTAATCGCGTGCTGAGTAAAATGCATGATTGTATCATAGGTTGCATCAGATTTCTCAGTTGTGTGCTGTAGGGTTTCTCAGCATGGATGTAGTCCAGCAAACCCTAGGTCCAAAGGAGTTCTTGGGCTCAGGTACAAGACTCGCATAGAAAGGTCAAGGTTTCCTGAGGGTTTCGCTGTGAATGTATGGTCATGTTCATCATCCCGCTGGTAACCAGGATTTCTGCTCAGCTGGCTGATCGGCAAGAGCTGTTGGTATACTTGGGTGCTCAAACGTTCATCTGACCAAAGTGAGTAAGTGGAAAAGAATGACATGACCAGAGGAATCTGGCCATAGAATATCAAATGTGGGAAAGATTTTCACACATGAACTGTGTGAGAAGAACTGATTGCTACTTTTTTATTATGATGCTGATATTGGAATTTGACCCTATATTCTTAGTCAGAATTTCAAAACACTATAAAAATGATAACTCCACAGAAATACTACAAAATTGATAACATTTTAAAAACCCCAGGAATCCTTACATTTATTCTTTGACATTTTTAGGTAAAGGAATTATTCCTCTTAAAATTGATAAGGTTTGATACTTTGTTGGTTTTGTGGTAAAGCTCTCCTAAAATAGAGAATAAGAAGAAAATCTTAGCATGAGACAGTGTGTAAATTAAACTTAAGTTGTGTAAATGAGATTTACACAACTTAATAGATGCAAAGCTGCATCTATTTTTTTTCTGTATTCCTGCAAAAATAACCCTCCTGTCATGTCTTATTCTGTTATTCATGCTTAGAGTAATTTTTAAATGGATGTTTTATTGACAGTCTAAGTTCCTGTGTTTTGGAAATATGCAGACAGGACTTTAAAAAGCATTGCTTCAAGAGAGCCATTTTGGGACTTCAAATTTAACAATTATTTTTATCAATTCTTATCATATTTTTATTTCTAAATGCCGGACAAATTGTATTAAGAAATATAATTTTGCTATTCAATTTACATGAGGTTCTAAAATAGCTGGGTGCCTGCAACAACAGCAAGAAAATTGTGCTGCTTTGTGTAAGCAATCAGATGCTGATGATACGAGACCTGTGTGACTGTGCACAGCCATACAGCTGCCTGTGCATGCAAAGCCTGTTTTGAAGCACTTTGGATTTGCTCAGTCCCATGCTTTTTCAGGCACCTCACTCATCCAAGGTGGCAGTGAGAGAGCAGGTGTGCTAGCATTTCATTAGAATCGCACTACTGAAGTCAACTGGTGCACCCTGAAAAGACCCAACGAATTTAACTCAATATAGAGGCCAAAGCTGTAAAGTCCAGCTTATCTGAATTACACGGTGGAATTGCAACAACAGGGTGTAGCCTGACTGAAGTAAGAGTGCTAGGATCTCTGGTGAGGTACTTGTCCTTAGTACCTATCTTCTGGCAAGGGAAGACAACAGACAACACAAGGAGAGGTTGTAATAGAGCCAGAGCATCATCATACTCTGACAGCTGCTAAGTGAACATATTCTGGATTTTCCCATTTCTTCCACTCAACAGATGTCCAGAAAACTATCCAGCAAATAATTTTCTACTCAAATATGGCAGAATACAAAATGGATTGAAATTTCACCTGTATCAAAGGCATATGATGAAAAGTCTGTCTAAAACATTAGTATTTTCAGCATGCTAACACTGCAGAGTTTTGGGTGGAAATCTCCACTATGATGATTGCACCACATTTAACCTCAGGCCAGATAATTTTGAAGAAAGGTTGTATACATGAGCATTGAATAATGCTGTGCCATCTACACACAGTTTTCAGTGACTCTGGACATGTTATCTAAAGAGCTTTTATGCTCCTTGCCAACTTTACCTCTTTGTTGGCTTTCTTCTCAGAGCATTCAGAGCGAGGTAATATTGACTGAATTGTCTGAACAAATGTTTAAGAAATTATCCATTTGAAATTTTGAGTTCATACATGAAAGGCTCTCAGTTTGCATAGAAAATTATACATATCTCTAAGTGAACAAGTAAAACTGAACCAGCTGTTGTAGTCATCAGATTTTTATGTGATGCTTTCTCATTACCAACAGAAGAGTAACACAATCTGTGCAGTTTTTGAGGTTGCCCTATATATTATCCATTTTAACAAATGACAGTGTTTGGAACAAGACTAAATATGATACTGAGGGTAAAGTAGAACAAAATAAAACAAACTTTTTGGTATAGACAGTGATCTATACAAACAGTCAAAATTTGTTCTTTCATTGCTGCTAGAGGGGTTTTTTATGATCCAAGCCCATGTGATGCTGGACTGCTGTAAAGACACACTTTGGGGAGTATATCTCATGACTCCTTAAACCATTGTAAACTGATCTACCTCTGAGCTCTCTTCCATAAAACGGTACAAAACCCCAGCATGCACATGATATTCTGTGGGGAATGCTATCAGCAGAAGCGTTCAGGCTGTGCCTACTCTGAAAAGAGCTGTCAACCTAACTAAACAAAGAATCCGTCCTGTAATCTGTAATCCCATCTAAAGCATCTGGCCCAGATGAAAAACCATGACATTCAAGGGAGAGTATGTTTTTGTGCATAGACAGGATGAAGGACTGCAGACAACATTTGAATGAGAACATTCAAGTTCTTTCAAACTAACCGTGTGGTGAAGCAAAGACATCAGCAGTTCTCCACTTAAAAAGTTCTCTACAGCTACCTTCTAGGTGCATATGTGTTATATATATGTATTTTTATATATACATTTATAGATCTATATATTCTTATATATCTATTGGACTAAGTGCCATACCTAGCAACATCAAGATATTTCAGAGTCTAGTAGTCAAGAAAAGACCAGATAGAGTTTAAAAAGTCCTCAGACAGAATGTCAAATTTTCGTGGAAGACCTCTCAGAAATCCAGTCAGGTAACATAATACTTCAGAAAATCTGTCTTCTAAGTGGAGAAAACTAAGAGTTGAGACTAGCAGAAACTTATCACAAATCCACACTTTTGAACCCTCTGGCCATCCTGCAAAACAGTAGAAATCTGCCTTAATCCAAGTGCAAGAGTATTGCAACAGCTTGACGTCACATAGCTACCACTTTCTCATGTACTCTTATCAGATGCATAGCTATACAGATCTTTCAGAACTTCACAAGTGGAACAAGTAGAACTTTATTCTTAAGAAGAAATCAGTAGTACAAAATTATTTCCTTACTTTTGGAAGTGAAGCTCTCGATCCTGAACTTTGTGTGGTCATTGTCAAAACTGTAGTGATACCCAGTGCGACTCTAGCTGGAGCAGCGTCCATGTTGATCCAGAAAGAAACCCAGGACAAAATGACAATCAGCAGGCTAGGAATGTACATCTGGATTAAATAGTATCCCATCTGACGCTCCAAATGAAACTTCACTTCAATGCATGTAAACTTTCCTAGAACATGAAATTACTTTCATAAATGCTTTTTGCACAGTTTTAATCTTGTTTTCTGAACATAAGTTAGATGTGTGGCCTGTTTCCTAATCTAAGCAGGTCCTGGTACACCAGTGTGAGTCAGCCATTTGTTTCACACTGACTTGGGAGATGCATAGGACCCCAGAAGCAGACTGTGCCCAGTTCAACACATTAACTGAGAAAATGAATACTGGCACAGTTGTTTCACTTCCAGAAAAAATATAATGTAAGGTTTCTTTTCTCAAATTTTAATAAGATTTTACATTAGTCAAATATAATGTTTAATACTAAAGAAGATAACATTTTGTTCTTTTAATTACATGAGAATAAGCAAATATACTTAAATAGACAAAGTGTAAACAATTAGCCCTGTGGTAGATCACATCCTTTCTGGTCACATCAACTGTTGTGCCAGTGCATTGTTTTGCACAGCAAAATCAACTCAAAGGCTACTTTGAACTTTGCCAAAAGTTAAGCTCCAGGAAACCCCCAACCATCTCTTGTGCATGGTGAGTGATGCTTCCCACAGCAGATAGAGGCTCCACAGGGGTAGTGGAACTCTAAGGTTTAGGATTGCCTGATGGCAGAGCTAGTCGTGCAGTGGTGGATGCAGAGTGCTGAGCTGCAGCACTTCCTCAGCTAGCTCTGTGCTGCTCCCCAAATTGCTGTGCATCCTGAATATGGTTCAGGCTCTTGTTTGAGGCAGACTAATCCAAGTACAAAAATGTCTGTCCTTCCTGAGGTGTCCTACCAGTGGTTTCAAAGGACTCCTTTTGTGTTGGTTGGTCAAATGCATGACATTGTTTTGTTCCTTGTTCATCCTTTCAGGTGAAATCTGATTTTTTGGTACTTTTTGTGATTCATGTATAGATTTTTGCTAGCCTAAAGCTGAATAGCAGGGTGAGGGGGTTGGCACTAAGGACAATGTTGAAGGCCGTGTGGCAAAGGAGTGAGGGGTGAAGAGCTGAACAATATCTTTAGTCAGAACAGAAGCTCATATATGAGTGAGCTGACCTGTTGAGTGGCCTGACCTTGAAGACAGACTCTGAGACCTGGATAGCATCTGATCCTGACTATTCCACAGGTATGGAGGGGGACTAGAAAGTTGTGGGGTGGCCAGTGTGGCAGCATTGGCACTGGAGTAGCCCAATCTGCCACATGCCCCACAGACTCCTGTGGCACATCCTGGACAGAGAGCCTTGAGGTGTGGGTAGGAGGAGAGGGCTGAATCATGCAGCTTTTTTCAGTTTCACAAAAAACCACGAAGGGACATGATGCAGAGAAGAGAGCACTCGGGGTTCCTGTAGGCAAAGTTTGCTTTTGCTTGAATACAACTTTTCAGTTCTCCTGGCTGGGCTGCACACTTTTAACTTTTGGTAATTAGACATTCATTTTGTTTAACTACATGTAATGGGACCTACTAATTGACACTTTAGTCCTTTGTGGGAAATCTTCATGGGTACACAAGCAAGCTATTATTCATGCTCTCCCCCTCTCTTATTTTCAGTGTTTGACCCTGTGAAACAGTTATCTGTCAGTAATTAGAAAAGCAGATGAACTTGCTTATTCAGTGTTTGAGCTTTGTGCTTGGAAATGGCTAAACTTTGCATCAGCCAAATTACAAATGGGTAAGCTCTGCCTATTGGAATTTACTCTTGATTATCCCCATTAAGTGAGAGAAAAGAGGAGAAGCCATGTCATTCTCCTTTCCATGGGGCTTGGGCTGTGAATCACAGTTTTCCTTCCTTGGCACTTTGGGTCCCAAAATGAGAAGCTATATTAAAAAAAAAAATCCCACCCAAAAAACCCTCCACCAATAATTTTCTTTTTATAAGAAATTAATGTGACTTTTGGCAGAGCCAGAACCTCTCACATTCTGTTATTTCACAGGGTGAAACAAATGTATTTGATGCAACCAGATTGGCTCCTACGCTGAAATGATGAAAAAGCTATTTTAGATGAAAGGGATTATATCTAATCCCAACAAACTGTTCTGTAAATGCTGGCCCTATTAAATAAACGCCAAGGAGCTAAATCCAAATTTTAACAGAGTTTTCTCTGCTCTATAAAGCTCAAGATAGAAAACACAGCATTTGAATCTTCAAAATAACAAATATAGGAAAAAGATTAGAGTAATAAGCAAACATTCCAACATTTCATGCCTATACACAAATCATATCAGCAGTGAAAGCATTGTCATTTCAACTACTTCATTTCATAAATCAGACCATGCATAAAACATGGTGAAAATATGGTATTTTTCTTCATTGGCACTTTCATATGCTGCAGAAATAAATCAAGTCCCAAACAATCAGTACTTTAAAAGTATTGAAAATAAATATTTGAAATTCCTTAATATTTGTATTATAATATATTTAATGAAATCAAAGTAAATTTGGAAGCAAAATATTTGACACAAAAATTAAAGAGAGGAGTTTTCATATTTTCATATTTTAATGAATCATACCTATTACCCATCTTTTTCCTTTAAAAACTGACAACAGATTCCATTGGAGTAATTAATAGGAAAAAAATAGAATAATGCTCACCAGTGTTGTAGTGTTTTGTGCAATAACCAAGTTCTTTATCTTCTTTCAAAATAAACTGTGGCAAGGTTAAACCCTCGGCAACTTGCACAGGTCCATCGCTTAGCCACTCAAATATCAGATCATTCATAGTGTAGCCAACTACAGTAAAAAAATTAGAGTTTGTTAGATGGTAACTGCCTAGAAAATATCAAAAGCAGATATTATTATGTCTGGGCAGCTTGTTTTTTATCTCCCTACTTGCTATCTCAGTTATATTTCTGAACTGTCTGAATAACAACAGCACTAGTGCTGTTCGTTACTAGCTACTGTTATTGCACTGTTACTCCATTAAAAGCAACAGAAACCACCATTATGTTCTGAGATACTGCCCTGGTTTTCTACTAAAAGTAATTTTGCTGGCCCCTCAAAGATACTGATTACAACTGATATGACGTTTCTCTGTACCTGTACTGTCTACATTTTGCTTTATTTTCATCTTTCTTTGATGATGAGTGGGTGGGCACCATAAAGCCAGGTATTTCTAGATTGCAGACTGCAGGGCCTTTACCCAAAATAAAATGAGAGATTTTGTAACCTGTGGACCTCCACTCAGGGAAGTGCGGAGGGAAGAGAGAGGGGCTTCAACTCACTGAAGTCTTTTTTTTTTCTGCAACAGCTACATCTTTATGGGTAAATTTAATAAGCTTTGGTCACTCTCTGGCCACAAAGGTAAGTGGTAGCCAGCACTCATGTTCATACAGCTAAAACCATTCTTCTCCCTCTGCACAAAACCTCAAAGTGGCCTGGTACCTACTGATGACTGGGAATGCTTGCTGGTACTTGCCACCTATCTGAAACACCCCAGCTTATGTTACCTGGCACAGGTCAAAATCATAGAATCATAGAATCATAGAATGATTAGAGTTGGAAGGGACTCCCAGAGGTCATCCAGTCCAACCCCCCTGCAAGAAGCAGGGACACCCCCAACTAGATCAGGTTGCTCAGGGCCTCATTCAACTTGGCCTTGAACGTCTCCAGGGATGGGGCATCCACTACTACGGTGTGTGCTGAGAGCTATGCAGTATGGATGGGTGTGTGACAGTCCCCAAATCCATGCCTTGGCTGTGTCTAGTTTACAACCAAAGGTGGACATATAGGACTTCTGCTTTATCAAGTATGTCACTTTCATTTTTCAAAAGACCATAGCATATCTTGATGAGACATAGCTAATCCCTGGCTATGTACTAACTTCTCTTACTTTCCTGAGATTTAACTTCTCCTGCACAGCATTGCTGTTGTTGTCCCTGGAAGTGGCTCAGACCTGATGGGTGAGTTAATATGTCACGAGGAGGGGAGAAAGGGAACATGAGCAGCAGGACCCACACAGTATGGTGATGGACAGTCAAAGCACTGTTCCTCTGTGATTTTCCCTTACAAAATAGAAATATTGAGTTATCACACAAATATGACAGTGTAGATACTATCTAAAACCCGAATACTACTGTAAAGTCTTGGTCTTCATTAGATAAAACAATTGGACACTCACAGCTCTCTAGCTGCATTGTACATGTCTGTACATCCATTGGAAAATTCTTCAAGTCCATGGGACAGGATAAGGTTAAAGTTAGCCTAAAATGGAAGACGGAGAAGAAAAAAAAAAAAAGGGGATAAAAAGAGATGGTATAATTAGATATTCTTTTGTCCAAACCCCCATATTTAGACTTTAAAGGATCAAGAGCAAATTTTAACACTTCAGAGGTTGGACTCCTTCTCCCCTCTAAGCTATTAAGGACATAAGAGCTCTGAAGACATTGCGTGTAAACAAGCCAGGCACTTGCTGGCTGCATTGGCTGAGCAGAACAGGGACAGAGAAGACAACATCAAGACGGCAAGAAATGCTTTCCACTAATGCACCAGTGGATGTTTTATGTATAATACTGAACCCAAATAATGCAAAAGCTGAAATGACTGATCATGGGACACACATTTTTAGCCTTTGCTTTGGAAAACCAAAGGAAGTAAAACACAATCATGGGTGTTTTTTCAACACGGAGTGCTTTTGTTGTGTATGAGGCCCATTTCCAACCCTTCGTTCTTACTGCTTAGCCATTAAAAGAAAGAAAAAAACCCACCATACAGCAAAAGCTGGAATCACATAGCATTAAAAGATAAAGAGTGCAGACAGAAGAAAGTAAGCCTAAAGGAACATTATCATACAAACTATATTTCTCTTTTAATTTTTCAGTTGTTATTGTCCCAGATAAAGCATAATTTTACTTGGATAGGAGTATTCTTAATGGGTTTTGGGTTTTGGTTTTTTTTTTGTTTGTTTGTTTGTTTTTAGTTCAGTTTACTTTTTCATATTTGATTGAAATCTGTTTCAAGGTTTCTCCCCTGCTTTGTTTTTTTTTTTCCTGTTTGTGTGAGGAGAAGAAAACATTTTTAACAAACCAAGATCACATATTCACAGAATCAGACATTAATATAATTACAAACAACTAACTGCTTTGGAAAACAAAAGAATCATTAAGAATTTGGGTTAAGTCTCATAAAAAGAACATATTTTTATTTCAGATTACCTACAGCACAAAAAACCCACTTTGACACAAAGAAAGAATATAAAAAAATTGTGCCCTTTTAACATCAAGGACAAGAACTAGATTGTCTGATTTGATGATACACCAAAGCATTAACACAGCACAATGAGAACAGTTTTTTAATTATGCCAGTGAACCCACAGACCAGCTGCTAACCTAGAAAGTACGTTGTCCCACAGACAAATGTGATCATTATGGAGAAATACTTCACTAAGCTCTGTCTCCCATGGCCAACATGTGCTCCTCACCACATACAGTTGATTCAAGTTCAATCTATTTCTTCATTCTGTGAATTTTTGGGGGATGGTCTGACCATCAAATCATTATAACAAGATGATATTTTGTAACTGAGATTAAAATGGTCTTAGCCTGATCAAAAAATACATCCAACATCTCAGCTTTTGCCTACTGATGGGATACATAGAAAAAGTCACATTATTTTCCTCTTGACACAGGCTTCTATATACCAGGTGATCATATCAGGAATTTAGAGATTTGTTGGTTTTGTCAGTGGTGGCCACTGGGTTGAAGAAAAGTCCCCAGTAGTCATCTCAATACTATTGTAGTAAATAAACTCCCATTTAACCTTTGGGATAAAATAGCAAAAACAATAAAGAAAAAATTAGTCATCTAGAGAAAAAGTATATCTAGTAGACATACAAATGTCATTGAAAATCTGCCTTATTTAAATATTTTAAGTACACTGCAAATGTAAACTGGTCTTCTTTTTACTAGGTAATTTCCTGGATTAAAGATTGAGCTATTTAAATTGCTAATCTCCAGCATTAACAAAAGGCTGCTTCTGCCTTTCTTCTGAAGCACTTGTATAACAGACTCTCTTCCTACGTTTCAGTCATCTGCTAAATATGGCTTAGATGTTTGAGTTCATTTTAAGCATGCCTTTTCACGAATGCAGCCTTTCTAAATATGCCATGTTTTTTGTACTCGATGCAGTAGGCATGGCCTACCTACCCCTCAGCGTGGGATGCATGCTGACTATGCTTCCTTCCCCCTTTGTCTCTTTCTACACCCCAACACCCTCAAATGACCTGGGGGTTTGACTACATGGGCAAAGAAAGGTCTCTTTTGTTAGCCTGATATCAAACCCATAGGAAAATTAATACGTCCAGTTGCAGCTTTCAAGCCTCCTAGGGATAATTGATCTATCTGTTTCCACTAGTGCTAAGTACATATGTCAATATTTTTTTTCTAGAGGTGAGTTGAGAAAATGTTCATTATGTTGATCCACACAAAGGTTGATATCTTTTCTTCCTCTTTCAAAAAAAAGGTATTGTTCAGGAAGACTAAATAATTTTCTGCTGATCCTAACGAATGGAAAATAATTTTTATTTGCTGTATTGATATGTCTATCTCTAGACATCATGTCCTTATAGCTCTACCTGTTCATCTCAGTGGAGTAGCCATTCACGGTTATCATCTTTGCCTCCATAATCACTTTTACTAGGAGCAATGCAAGTACTGAACCCAACACTTTATTGCCTGATATTGTCTGCACATCCATTGATTTTAGCAAGATTACTACTTGCTAAACATTTAGCTGCTGGAATCTGAAGTAGCTCCAGTGAAGCCTGTAGTGGTTGGACAATTATAGCTGTTGACACCCTTTTTCAGTAAAAGTATGATCCTACAAGTGTTTCCAAAACCAGGTGTCATGTCAGTACTTGTATATTTACATTAATAAGGAAATAGGATCAGAAATGGAAAGTGTTAGGCAGATATAGCTACCCACACTGACTATAATAACAGTGTCGTTGACAGAAAATTTTTCTGAAAAATGAATGTCTCACACTTGGCAAATTCAAGAAGGGCCCCTAGGGATTTGGTGCAAAGTGCAAGTTTAACTGGCAATTACATTGACGAATAATTTTATCATTAATAGAACAGAATAAACTGCCATAGAACAACTCTGTATTTAATTTTTCCCGCACCCTGCCACCAATGCATTGTAGCTGCATAAACAACAGATTTGGTGACATAGCACCATAAAACACCAATGGGGACAATTCTATGAACAATCTGTAAAGGTGAAAGGAGTTGCAGCTGACCAAATATTTGATTCTGTCTTCAGTTACTTGAGCACCATTTTAACTCCCTGTCAGCAAGTCTCAGGTTGCACAGCTCACTCAAGGATCTCACTCACTCAACTCTGGAGTTGGGCATGTTACGTTTTCCAGCAAAACAGGAAAGGGTCATGAGGGAGTAGGAGAGACATGTCTCCATCACCCCATCACTTCTTCTTGGCCTAGAGCAAACAAGCCACCCAGGAGCAGAGGAAAAGTTGCTGTCTTAGTTCCCTCCCCATTCCCTCAACCATCCTGAACTCAGGGAAGAACTGAGCTTTGGAATAGTGCAAATAATGTATGAACAGAACAAAATGCAGAAACAAAGACAGAAAATAAAGAAAAAACAATTATCCAGCACTGTGACAAAAATAATAAAAAATGAATCAATAATATTACTGAGTAATGCTGTGGCAGAGGCAGGGCTGTAGTCCAAGTACACCAGGGACCATCTCAAACTTTGGATCCTCTTCCTGAGGATTCCCTCATAGACTCAGTAAGAACTCCTGAGAAGCATCTGCTGATGGTTTAAATGCCTTCAAAGTGCAGCAGGCACTGCCAGGATTTCTTCACTCAGCATTTCATTCAAACCCTGCTCTTTCATCACCTGGTTTCACTAGAATGCCCCGAGAGTTCTCTCAGACTTGAGATGTGGGCTTGTCTCTGCACACCCCAGCTCAACACCTTCCACTTCTGGTCATCCCCAAGCTCCCCCATAACACCTCATTCAGAGGTCTGTATGTCCCACTTCTGCAGGCAGGAAGGCAAAAGTCCTGCAGGCTGTCCCCTCCTTCTCCACAGAACCCAGAGTAAGGCATCCATGGGGGAGAAAGAAAAAAAAAAAAAAAAGACAACATGCTATTAATCAGAAACCTTCACACAGAATCAGAATCAATCAGAATCGGAATCAGAATCAGAATCAGAACCACACAGAATCACAGAATGGGCTGGGCTGGCAGGAACCCCAAGTATCATCTGACCATGTTGGTTTGCAAGATCAGTGTTTTTACTCCAGGTAGGAGCAAATGTGTTCACAGATGGGCCAGCATCAGGGCTCAGCTCAGGCACTACTGCTGCTTTACATCTAGCTGCTGTGGCTGGCCATCATCCTCCTTGGACAAGCCAGCAGAGTGGGGGGACAAATGTGCAGTGGAGGGAGCTCAGAGGTATTTACACGCAGTGCAGTCAAGTGGGGCTGAGACAGCATGCTTCCTAGTCATCCTTCACCCATTCCTGCCTTTATCCTGT
The DNA here is from genome assembly GCA_013399135.1 of Heliornis fulica. Lineage (NCBI taxonomy): Eukaryota > Metazoa > Chordata > Aves > Gruiformes > Heliornithidae > Heliornis > Heliornis fulica. The sequence goes on from VXBZ01002750.1 coordinate 268,704, forward strand.
CCCTTCTCTGGCCCTGAACATATTTTCCCTCCTCCTATGTCTGTCTGCCCATCTATCCTACAACTCTCCCAAACACACCTACGTGACCCAAATCAGCCTCTCTTCCTTGCATCCTAGTCTGTCCTTGTACCCTTTCCCCCTCCCTTTCCTGTTTCCTAGTTTCTGCCAAAACTCTGCTGCCAACTCTCTTTGGGGTAGTAAGCCTTGAGGCCAGTCCACTCTTAGACTACTCTTAGTGCTACTCCCCAAAGCAGCAGCAGCAGCGTAGAGTAAGGTTCTTTAATGCAAAAAACATATCGTATTTAAACCCTCAGGGAATTGGGTTTACACATTGCATAATCCAAGATTTTTGTATACATTTAAGGGAATAGCTAAATTTAACTGGGATTCGACGTATTGCCTAATCTGCAGCAACCATTAAACCATTAAACTGTGTTCTAACCCACTTCTTAACAAGTTGAGACCATGTCGTAGCCTGATGCTCCGCGACTCACCCACAACTTCCCTTGCTCCCAGTGATAACTCGTACCAGAAGAGGACATTGATCCCAGAAGAGAAGGACCCTGTGGATCACAGTACAAGGTGTCTGACAACAAGGGGAATGTAATTCTCATTAATTATCTTGCAAGCAGGGTGGTTTGTGAATGGGCCTCCTCACATATTTATTTCTAATGAGAAATGCCTAGGGTCAGTCTTATTAAGTGTAGAGGTACTGCTGGAAATTTAGGTAGTCCTGGAGATAAGGTTACAAGTCCCTTCCAACTCTGGAAAGAGCATTATTATCTCCTCATAAGCACAAATAGCAAAAAAAAAAAAAAGCATCACCATGAGTGGACATGGTATCAAAAATAACATTTTGTTTCTATTCTTATCCCTTTATTCTTTCAAGCTACATCCATCTGCAGCTCAGCTGTTGGGACCGGAGATGTCACAATCTAGGATTTTACTCTGCAAATACCAGAGCACAAGTGGTACAGGCATGGTCACTGCTAACATTGGCTATGTGCCATTTTTATGAAAAGCCATACACCTCTGTAAAGCCCACATCACTGGATTTAGTGAGACAAGTAGGATTTATTTTTTCCTGTTATTTCCAGTTCTAAACATTCTATCATAGCTTGCAAGATTTTGGTATTTTTTTTAAAGATCCAATCTGAAAATAAAGGTAAAAATATTTTTAGCAGGTTTGGTTTTTTTTTCAAAATAGAAATAACATTAAAGTATTACCTAAGCACAATCAGACAAAGTTCCTCATTAAACTGGCAGGGGAGATGGAGTTGCACAGCAACCACGACAGCATTGAATGACACAGGAGCAAATGCCATTCAGGCTGGTGGCACTGAAACAGGAAAGAGAATCTAAAATCTCTTCATATTCCTCCTAGCCCCCTCTCTTGGATGAAAGAAGGGCACACAAACACTGTTCATATATCAGAAGAACAAAATTAAAGAAAAAAAATAATCCCAGTAACATCCTTCTTTTAAAGGGCTTTACATTTTGTAGTCCATCTCATTATTTTTTCAGGGACCTGACTCATCATTTTGAATGTCAATTCTGGCAATTTTCACAATCTACAGGCTTTGTCCTGTTAAATGGAACAGTCAAACTGTCTGCTTTTCCCCTTATTTTTGAGGAGTCCTGGAATTCCTCTCTAATATCTGTCATGTTCTGCAGCTTCATTTCTGTCAGACGAGAAGGAGCTGGAGTCAAGCTCAGAGGCAACGTGGAGCCTTTTCTGCTATGGTAAAATGCAAGATGTAGGCTGGAGTTTCACGTACTGCTGTTTATGAGGGTGTTCTCACTCCCTCCAGTGCTTTGCTTTGCTTCATGTGCTGCTTAACAACACAGGAGCTGGCACAGAGCGGGGCGCTGGATTTCTCATTACAGGCATCCCACTTCTCATTGTAATGCAATCATTGTCTGTAGATACACAATGCCAGCACACGAGCTGCCAGCAAATGATTTTCCAATTATTGCTCAAGCAAATCTATGAAATTAAATTCAAGTATGATTTCATGTAACAGTTAAATTCTGTAACCACCTGTTTCATTTCCATGAAGAGCAATATTTCATCTCTCCTTTCTCCTCTGTCATTTTCTATCTTAATTTTCCCACAGTGTATGTTCAGTATGATGTTGCTTTCCCCCTGGCATGATGACATCTCAGTTCTAAGCCATATATTGCAGTGCAATTGGCAGAAGACCTTCATCCCTGGGATCATGTTCCAGGAAAACGTGTTTTTTTGTTCCACTTAGGAAGGACTCCCGTACCTACATAATTTTACAACTAGCCTTTAACTGCTACAGTGCAGGTTCAATGGGTAAATGGAGTAATTGGTCACTAGCAATCAAGGACAGACATTGCTGTCAGTCATGAGGAGAGCAGGTACACAGGCATGTGTCTTGACTATGCAAATATCCCACTGGCATTGAAGTAACCACCTGCCCCTATTTTTTGATCCTGTCATCCATGAATGACTTTATGTGTACGAATTAGTCTCCAGCAGCATTTCTGAATTCTTTGCTTAGAACAAAATTTTCCTTTTATCTGAGACACAGAAATATATGCCTATAGAAGTGACCACTTTGGCCATCAAATCAGGTCATCTGCTATCACACAGTGACATCATTTAGTCCCTTTCAAAAATTATCAAAATTCATTTAATGACATCTAGCTCCACTTCTCCACGATTTCTGTTGGAACGTTGTTCTAGAAATTCAATGTGTAAATGGCTGAAAACCTTATAATTTCCACTTAAAACTTACCTAGGGCCAGTTCAGAACCATTTATTCTCCTGGCAGCATTGTCCTTCAGTCTAAGTAGCTTTTTTCTCGTGTTTGTATTTACCTCACCTCCAGTGCTCTTGTGTGTCAGATGGAGATGTGCATAGCATTAAGAGGAAGAAGTGAGATACTACATATTCAGGTATAATTTCTGTATCCCTACTTGGCTTTAAATGCCTTATGAAGTAAAAAAGCAACTAATTTTCTGTCATTAAAATGTAAATTATTCTTTCCTTAAGCAGGATGTTCAATAGGGTTTTGACAATAGCTGTGCTAGTTGCATAACAAAGTACCTCATTTGGCTTTATTATTTATTTAGTGGCTTTTATTATTTGTTATGCAAACCAAGTACTTTACAATAGAAAAACAAGAATATTGGAAACCCAAGAATAGTTCCTCAGTTTGGACTTGTAGATTGGGAGGGAATGAAAAATACAAGTGTGGGTAATGGGGTGTCGTAATTAAGAGAGTGTTAGGAAACCATCCCAAAGGATGAGAAGGATCTCAGGTCATTTAATTAAAAGAAAAAGGATGAGATAAAAGTGGGACCCAAGGACATTGGGATCAGCCATAATGAGAATAGTTTCTGGTCCAAAAAAGGCTGCAATTTTGTAGCCTCTGAAACCATTGTTATTATTGTAATCATGTCTATGGGAAGATGAATTTGTCAAATTCACTGGATTCACATAGCATGCAGCCACAGTTTGGGAAATCACCATGTCTTGCTGACATTGTGAAGTTTAATAAAGTCTCCTCTTTTGAGCACTGTTTACATAATGTCTATAAGGTTTCTGCCTAGAATATATAATAGCTGTCCGACCCAGAACTTCTTTAGATATGTGCTCTGTTTCAGGTAGCATATCTTCACTGATTATTCTTGATTGGTTTGGGGGTTCTGTTTTAATATGGAGAAGTTAATTCAAGGCATATGAAGTTTTATGCTTTTGGAAAGTTGGGGCAGTGACCATCAGACAGTGTGCAGTTTTGTTAACAGGAGAACTAAATAATATGCTATGAAAATATTCCTGTGCAGATTGTGATTAACTTCCAAGGGAAAATCCCCACCTTGTCAATAGTGGTATTATTCTGGTAGGATCTAAGGTAATAAATATGATTATGTGAGGTCGGAGAGAGGGTTTCCTACATAGTAAACAGCCATGTCAATCATGCTAACAGTCTCTCGGCTCCCCCCTCTGCTAATCTGTCACATGGAAAGACAATGCTGCTAGTAAAGCCCAAATCCTCTTAAATCCCAACATTAGATTGTAAAATAAAATCGAAGTCATCAAATTAAAGCTCAGGATGCACACAAGGCTGTAGAACACATTTCCTACCATTCTGTTAGGAAAGACTGTATCATGCCAGAGGTGATTTACATACAATGATATTATCAGGTGTAAATGGAGCTTCATTATCATATAGCTGATAAGATCAAATTTTTTTAGAAACCCCAAACCTGACTTTGCTGCAACACAGAAACATACTCTGCAGTAGCCACGCTGAGGATCTAACATGTGAAGGATAGTGGACTCTTTCTCTTTTTCCTTATGCAGAGGGACTACCAGTGTTATCTATATATTTCTTTAATCTGCTTTCAATTTCCTTTCCATCAAGCAAAGAACACAGGTACAGAGGAGCCTGATAAAGTTTCATTGAGGAAAGCTGAATTATAAAAGTTCTATAGATTACATCTAGTGATTTATGTGAAAAACATGGTCATCGTAACTTGTAATACTAACCCAAAATGGTGTGTGGAACAGTGAGGGTGCCGGGGGGGAGTCAACTCAGCACTCTCACTTGGCACTATGACCACACTTGAAAGAGTTGATTTTGGAAACTCCTGAGGAGTGGAGCCAGGATGAGAGAATGCATTCCAAATAAAGGTGCTGTTTTCACAGATACTTCTCCTTGGTTGCATGAGCAGGCAATGACTTTTTGATGTGCCAACTCATCCTGTCAACTACTTGTTGCTGAATGAAGAGGCTAGTAATCACCCCCAGAACAGTGCTGTCTTTGTGCAGAGAGCAATGCAATAGATTGAATTTCCTCCATTTCGTAGTGCCCTAACCGGACAGTACTGCTCTCAAGCAGACACTCTGCCTTCATCCATAATAATCGCATTGATCAATTAAATCTAGGTCAAGATTTGAAACCATTAAAAACTATAAAACTTGTCTCTATAACTGTAACATTTCTTGCCCTGCAAAGATAAACAAAGACCAAAAAAAGAGATATTTTGAAGACTTCAGGAAATTCTTCCAAGATATTTCATTGTACTTTGAAAAGGATTAAAATAAATGTGGGCAGAAGTATAGTTTGTGAATGCGTGCAAATCCCCTCCCTAGAATTCCAAGTGTCTATCTTGCTAAATTATGTAATGTCCTTGCATATTTTAACAATATTAAGTAATCTGCTTTGTAAAACTTTCAGGCTAAATGCACGGTCACTGCATTACAGAATGCAGAGTTGCTCTACAACCTTATCAGGGGATTGGGAGCATTTTCTGGAGTATCAGGTAGAAAAAAGAAGTTTCAGCCTCTTTACCTTCCTGACCAATATATTTGCCTCAGAGAGCAATTAACAACATAAGCAAGTTGTGCCTCCTGCGAAGCATATTTCCCTATTTTAAGTGCAATATGTAGGGAATAGGAATGCCACTATCATATAACATACACTTCCCTTGCTTCTTACCCATTGATTACCAAGAGCAGTTCTAAACTCATTTCATGCGGAGAGCGGTTTACATTTCTCTGAGATTAACTTGACCTTGATTTTATTAAATTTGGAAATATGGAAAACAGCCTACACCACTAGGTCTCAGGCGTGTTTGTGAAGTGCTTTAAACATTTACGGCATATTAAATGCCAACTGCTAAATATCTGATGTCAGGCAAACACAGTTGGTCCAGTAGTGAGGGCGGCCACATTAAAACAATCCCTCTGTACTGAAACCAATCCCTAAAATATTCTTGTTTCCGCATAGCAAAGCTAAAAGCAACTGGCAGCACACACGATGCATCTAGTCTAGCACCTAGAGAATAAAAACAGGTTTTTCTAATTACTTCTGACTTCAAGTTGCTGTACTCCAGAAAGTTTTCTTTGTTACAAAGTACTAAAAAATTACACGCCATGTCAGAGGCACCAGGTAAGTCTCTGTTGCTGCTGTACAGTACAAATGAGAATGAATGAATTTTGCTCAGTCCTCCACTGGAATACTGCTTGCTCTGCTTCAGATCAGTTTGCATTTAGGTGTGGAAATTTTACAAGTGGGATATGACAGCTCAAAATATTACTTTTCCCGCATGGACAAATGTCAGGAAAATTATCTATCTGAATTCAAAACAGCACCCAACTGCACTGTTGCCTCCAATAAGATGGTGTCTGATGTCATTCAAACAAACAGATGCATTTATTTCTTTTCCAGGGTGAAAGAAGAAATATTTGTAAGTGACAGCATATTTATCACTCTGATAGAGCTAGCTTCATCCTTGCATTCTATTATTTTTCTCAAACTTTTCAGGTACACCAATTTGAAACTGTGCTCTATAAACATTTACTTTCCACCCTGCTTAATCCATCCAAATATTCCTGGGGTCTTATCAAGGAATTTCTACAAGAATTAAGTAAATGGAAGAAGTGCCACATTATTGTTTATTTATTTAGCATCCTAACGCACACAGCTCTCCTGAACCTCAATCAATAACAATTCCTTCATGAAAATACAGGTCACAAACAGAATGCACAGTCAGAAACAACTGCCTTCTGAACTAATCTGTTTTACAGACGCGTAAATTCACTAAACAACCTGTTAAACAAATAATATCATGTTTACTTTCCACAATACAAGGAAGGCGGGGGTTGAGAAGCATTTCCAGGAACAAATAAAATGCGTAAATTATTTTTTTAAACAATTATAACAGCAATAATACAGCGCTTTGCATCTTTGATGACCTATATTGGGCAATTAATGGTGCATGGTAAACTGAATGTCTAATAAATACTGCAGATTATTTGCTGTTGTTTATGCCCATGTGATACAATTCTGATTCTCTGCATATGTCCCGTTTCATCATGTCATATCAAATCATGTTTTGTCAGTGTTTATTAATTCAGCCTACATCCAGTCACATGCCACACACGTCAGTGCACTTAGTATTAAAAAATGTTTTCTGTAATTCCAGCTATTTTTTAATGTGAATAGATACATCTAATTATCTAGTGACTTGCATGTCAAGTTTATTGCATTTCAAGCATATTTTTACCTAGGGTGTTGAGCAGCCACTTAAAATGCTACTCCCATTTACTTTTAAATTGCAGCCCAAACACTACTGAAGAGTTGATTTCTTCTCTTTAAAAAGGGAGTAACTTAAGCTAATGCTAATAGGAATTACTGAGGCATACCATTAAGGTTTTAGACAGCCTTAAGTCTTCAACAAGACCATAAAGTACTGCTGTGCCACTTTCAGGCTATTTTGTGAAAAATAAAAGCTTAGGAAGGGAACATAGGCAAATTTCCCTTCTGCCCTGTTAAAATTAAGTCTCATTTCAGTTGTACCCATGGGGCAAAGGAAATTAAATATGTACATTATGTTCTCTAAGCGTAGTTACATCTAGAAAAACGGGGAGTTAGGGGACAAAAAGGGGATGAAGAGAAAAAAAAGAGTTAACTGGTTTACCTGATACTGTACAGCACCTTTCCAGTTTTAGAAATCCTCAGCAATTTGTTGTCTGTTGTGACATCATGGAAGTTTGCTCCTTTCTCATTGGCAAAGAATAAATCTGGCTTCCAAATAGAGTCCAACATAGAGGGATCCAAATCCAGGGAATCATCAGGATATTCACTGTAAGCCAGGCGTGAGTCGTTCCACTGCTGTCTCAAAAAAATGTTCACTCTGTAGTCCTACAGAAATGCCATGTAAAAAGGTTACTGAGACACTTACCAAAACTGGAAGACCACTTTAGTTTTCTTTATGCTTTTAGACTTGCTACAGTACCAACGTCACAACAAACATTTAAGTTATCTTTTGAACATAAGAGTTGCTATTTGGAAAATAAAGCAGTCTAAATGCTGTATTGAACCATACAAACACAACTGGTACATTTTCCAAATCAAAATTACTTCAGTGATGAAAAAAAATCAACTGTAACTTCCAGTATTAAATATAACCCTCTTTCAAATGCTATGGATTAACTCAGAGGTACTTAGAAAGCCAAAAAGCATTGCAGCTAGATATATACAATTTCAACAAAGATTCTATAAAACTACTAATTTAAATAAATTGCTTCCAATATGTAAATCAATTATTTCTAATGTACTCATGAATAGTCACTAATTCCTGTGAAGCCAGATTTGTACAGAAGAAATTAAATCAGCATTTCTTATTTACTGTTTTCATCCTTTTTCGATGTACCGTATGCTTTTCTCTGTATGTTCTTTCATTCACTACTCCCTCTCTGCATCCCATTAAAAATTGTTCTAATTGCATTCTTCTGCTCAGTGGTCTGCTAGTCAAAACTGGAAAAGGCAGCAATTACTTAGAGGTTCATTTAGAGCCAATGTTAACACTGTGTCCAGAACTGGCTATTAAAGGGGAGTGTGGAAAGAGCTTTTAGGGTCGAAACTCTCTGGAGGAAATGGAGAGATGCTAATGCTTATTCTCCTTATCCTGAATTTCCAAAGTCAGCAAACAAGAGCTTCATTTCCCCCAGCTTTCCCTGTTGTTATAACATATTTACTTTAAATTGCTGCTTGTGAATATGCTTTTAGAAATATATCTACTTTTCCTGTAAAAGGAAAATATTTAATAATATTTATATCGATTACATTATGTGGAAGAATGTATTATCAAATAAGTCTGCTGACTGTAAAACTCCCTCACATTTAGGATCTGCTTTATGGTAGCACTGCGCTTTTGACTCAGAAAATGTACGAGCTGACCTGGGTTTACTTAGGCCACTGAAGCGCACAGTCTAAAGAACTTGTCATCCTTGAAATGCAAGTAAATATTCTCACCCTGATTAGAGCTGTGAAAAGCAGCTTGACCAATATACAGACTCTCAGAATGAGCCCCTACAAGCTCTGGCATTTCCCATCCTTTGCTCTCTAGGTTGGTGACAAAGTGTGCTGCTGCCCTGGCACAGTATTTTTGACATGCAAACCGATCCAGTTTTTTTAACCCTCTGGAATCATGCTTTACAATCTCATTAGGAATGTGATTTTTCTCTTCCTTTCTTCATTGTTTTCATTTTGATGTTGGGTAGATGTGAGTCAAAACAGGAATGTCTACTAATCAGAGCAAGACAGACCTGTGAGAGGTCTGAAGAACAGCACATTTACTAAAGATACTTACAAAAGACTGTATATGTTTTTTTCACAAGCTAGTGTACATTTGATGATGGTGTTATTTCATACAGGTAACAACCAAATAGCTACTTGCAGATCTGAACTTATAAAACAGCAAATCTTGTGAGGATACACTAACCCAAAACATACTTTCCACTTGTTTCTTCGTCTTAGAAACTGAGAGTGTCTTATAAGTTTATGTGGGACAGTTTTATTTATAAACCAAGCAAAGCACTTGATTTTCATTCTACAGTAAAGAAATTAGGAGCTGTCTTCAGCAAATGCTGATAGAATAAAATTGCAAAAGCTAGTTGTGCAACTGCCTTTAATTTTTGTTTGAAAGAAGATATGTAAAGAAGTCTGTGGAAAGCAAATCATATTTCCCTCTGTGACAGAGAATTCATAAATATGTCAAATCAGTAAATTGTTTAGAAATGTCTAAGAATAAATGCGCTTTTGTTAACTTCGGTAGTTGGCTATTTAAATAATAAAATAGTCTGAAAAATGCTTATTCATAGAAAAGCTTGCCTACAGTGATATATATTATACCAAAACCATAAATAATGCCAATAGGGTTACACTGTCTTTTTTAACATGTGCCCTCATATAGTTTGCCATTAGAAGCAAAACAGCACTGATATCTTTGTTTATGTGTCATAGGATTAACATATAAATATATACGTATAGATATTTTAATAAGAATTATAAATTGAAATATAACATGAACGTCACAAAAGAATCATTACTTTTTTCTCCTGTGCTCCTGGTATAAGCAATTGGGAGGGATGTGTGTTTACAAAGTCAGACCCAATCATGTGCAGAATTTTTGATTTATTTTTCCTGTGCTAACTTTGTAACTATGTTCTGAAGAAAAATTCTCCTGAGAACTGTATCACAACATGGAGCTCAGGCAGACTACAGTGTATATTTTGCAAGTTCCTGAGGGTAGAAGTGGGTGGACTGTAGTAATGCACTCCTACACAACCACAAGTACACCTGCTCCACAAATTCTTTCTGACAGCACCACTGCTCTGAACAAAGATTGTGGACCTGAAGATTCAATCTCAGTTGCAACACTGATGCCAGCAATAGCTCAAGGCAACTCAGATAAACAGTCTTCCTCTGTAACTGTAAGATCAGAGTAATAATAACATGTTAAAGGAATATTCATCTGATTAGTTTTAGCACATTTATCTGAAGATTTAGGGTCTCAATCCACAGACAGGCTTAGCTTGTGTTATAGAAATCTAGATAGAAATGGCCTTTCATCAGATCTGTGGTCACCAGATTCACTGCCCAGAGCTTCAGCAAAGCTCTGAATCCCTTTGGTCTCAGGCACAGCAGTGGCACTGCCCTACTCCCTCTTCAGGGAAACTTTCTGTTTCTAAACTGACCCTCATCTTAGATCTTAACCTTCCCCACATCTTCCTCTCAACCGCATCCATCACCCATGTTTTGTGACAGGTGCATAGCGGGACAGCAGGCTTAGTTCGTTTTCCATGCAGAGGAGGGGCTTGATAAAGACTCTGCTCTCTAAACCCTAAATAAGAACACTAAATTAATGGTTTGATGACCTTTTTCGAGGCCATGTGACACAAAAGCACTTGGTTGCTTACATACCTAAGCATGTGAGGTGTCCCTAGGGGCTTCAGTGAACGTGTCTTATGCAATTAAGACTACACGTGGGAATTAATCAGGACCTAATGAGCTGATTTGACATTATGTTTGTTTTTTTTTTTTTTTCTAGTGGGAAGATAATATCACACAGCCAGGCACAGCCAAACTTTATTGCTCCTAAAATTTTAAAAGGAATGGCATTTTTTTTTTCTACTAACATAAGCAGTCAAAAACACAACTGGGATTTGTTGCATTCACCCCAGTAGAGAACCTGCTGCTTAGTGTCAGTCAGTGACTATAGGGAATAACGACAATAATAACATCCTCACGATTATTCATTTCTGTAATTAACAATTAGCTCGCCTATGTAAAAATGCTCTTAGCTTCTCCTGCAGCTGATAGCTGAAAAATCCTGGTCATTAGCCACACTGAACATCTGAATTCTTTGGGACTCTGCCCAGCCTGATGTAGATTACTCATCTGTGACACTCAACCGCAGCCATGCTGTACAGTGAATTTTCTGCTGAAAACTGCCTCTAAAAATAGATACAGAGTTTACTAGTATAACTGTGTTATTCGGTGAAGTTACTCAGGAATGTGTTTCTCTTTCTCTGTAAGGTAGAGCTTAAATTAAAGACAAGTGAATCAATGAAGAAAATTTCCATCAATTCTGTCTTGATACTGGCCTTTTTTTTTTTACTGTTTTTATTTTGGTATAATATATAAGATTCTAATATGGCAAAAAAATATTTAATCTGGAGGAAAAAAGAAATTATGACACTGTCCCATATGTGCATTATAATGCAGAAAGACTAATACACGTGCATTTTTTTTCCCTAGATCTTTGGGAAAAAAACTTGTGAAGAATTTATGGACTTCATTTATGTGGAGAGAACCAGCACAAAATCCTGTTTTATTTCTGAAAGATTTTACTTTCTAGAAGAACACCCTGGACGTAAGAGCTGTGTTGGCCTTTCACACAGGGATGAACTTCATCCTGGTGTGGGTCCTTATCAGAAAATAGAAGCTACTCCTGGTAATGTTATTGAGAACCTGGTTTTCTAGGTTTAGTAGTTGTGACTGTAATCTTGTTTGCCAAGTTCATCTCACCTACTGAAAGCTTCTCTAATTAAGTTTTCATCTCCCAAGTTTCCAATGAGCTGCTGTAGACTATCCATTTCATATTCTGATAATGTTGTGTCAATACATACACATGGTTTCACTCAGCCTTCCTGTCCTCTGAGACAGGAATGTCTCTATTGAATTTACAATCCAGGGTTGTAAATGAATCTTTTAGTTTTATGTCAAAACCATCCAATTTTATAGGGAAAAATGAAACAAAACTCATTATTTATCACAAGAAATGTCAACATTTTTACCATATGATTACTTCTATTTTAGAAAGACAAAGTAGATGGAACAATAATTGATATCTGCCACTCAGAGCAGTTTTAAACCATCCTAAAACTTGTCACACTAGTCATTAAAGAAGTGACAGCATTAAGAAAATCAATATCAAACCATTGAACAGCATCTAAGAAATGTTTCCACACTTTCGGCAGGTATTATGAAAAAAAAGCAAAATAAGAAAGCCAATAGTCTTTGTTTTCATCTACTTGAATGTTTGGCTGCTGTCAGCAGAATGTGTTAATGAACATTGGAAAGGTGCACATTAACATATTTGATAGAAGGTAAAATGCAATGAGGGGATTTAATCAAAGCAATGAAGGAGTCTAATTAATGCAATCAGCATTAGGTCGTGCAAATATTTTCATTGAATGCCATCTTGTAAAGCCAGTGACGTGGAGGTTTTTTTCTACTTAACACTATGCTGATGTCTCTACACGCTAGGATCAACAGACATGGCTGGGTAAAAATATAACAGTCCTGGATATCTTCTCAGAATCCTTTAAACAGGAAAGCAAGTGAAGTTTAAAAAAAAAAAAAAAAGAAGAAAATTGTCTGTTGATGATTATGTTACATAATGCTATGGGATTTTTTTCTGACATTTTTAACTTGATTTTAGTTTTCTTTTCTGACATTTTTAACTTGATTTTAGTTTTCTTTTCTGACATTTTTAACTTGATTTTAGTTTTCTTTTAAGGTGCTTTTAAAATATTATAGATACATACTCTAAAGCATTAACTTATCTGTTTATTTCATAGCTCTGTATGTTATAGCTGGTATTTATAGAACAGTATTTCCCACGCTATTTAATAAAGAAACTTGTCCTAGAAATAACTTGTTCTTTGTGTCTAGAAAGGATTAAAAATAAGGATTTTTAAAAATTAAAAATATTTAGGAGAAGAAGACTTGTGTCCCGACATTCCTCAGGTACCACGTTCTAAAATGATGGCTTTGAGTGTCCATTGAATTTAAACGAATTTGAATATTAAATAAAATAATTCAATTACGTGAAATATCTTCATAATGTAAGGATTGCAATGCATTATCTATCCCATTTTATTAAAAAAAATAGTTCTTTGGTATACCACAAAGCCTTTTGTGGGTAGCAAGTTCATTTATAATTATCAAGAACTCATTCCTACAGGATGCAAAACACAAACATACTCTGGCTCAGCAAATACAGAAAGACCTGGATTTAAAAAAAATTAGATTCTTTTTAAATCGACTCAGAAGAAATATTTTTTCTTTTTTTCCTAGCAAATCTTGAAAAATAAAAGAGATATCACTTTTAGACTAAAAAAGAAAAAAGAAAAAAGTTGGAGTAAAATTTTCATTTTCCTTTTTTTTTAGCTTGATTTTGTTAATACTGAATTTTGGGAATTTTTAGAAGCAAAATCTCATCTTGAAATGAAAATTGTGACTATTTATTTTTTAAATATAAGAATTAAAACTATGACGTTTTCATTTTGGCCTTTTCTTTTTTGACTGGTAGCATTCTTTGAACTCAGTCAAAAAATTATTTCAATCAGCTGGTATCCCAGCAATTCCTAGTACTAACCTAACTCTAAGAATACCTAAGTCTCTTTATAGCTATATATTTTTGTCATTCGATTCAAGTTAGGGCTTCACTTCTGTTACTGATGTGGCGATTCACTGAGATTTAGCTAAGTCAAATGAGAGCACTCGGGTAGCTCTGTCAGCAAAGTCTGCAGCAGCAGATAACTTGGCATGTGGTGTAAGACCCACTCGAAATGCAGAGTACTTGGCAGGGAGCCCCACAGCTGAACTGTAACCATTCCTTTGCCTCTGTAGTGCTAATAAAAGCTGAGCAAGCTGGTGTGCACACACCTGCAGTTGATGACATCATTGCAGATTGTGGTGCAGTCACTACCTGTGTACGTTCAGACTTGGTCGTTTGGTTTAATAATTTATATAGATCTTTATAGAGTTACTTTATGTTTATATTTATTTTTATTTTAATTCAGGTAGAGTTTCAGTAGCTTACTAACTTAGCAAGTGTCCCCATGTCCTGAGCATCTCTATTCTACGTTACGTCCCACTCCTTCACAAGATGGCTTCAATGACCAGTCCCACTCACCATTGTAGTTTCTGCTATTGAACCAAAGCTGTTGATAAATATGTTGCAGGTAACATTTACAGGAGGACCTGCAAGTTGAACAATAAATAGAAAAATTGACAGGTTGTGTTCATGACATATATTAAGTATTGTTGTTCGCTTGCCAATGGCATCATAGCACTTACCATTGTGGTTTCTGTGACTGATCCAAAACTGTTGATAAAAATATTGCAAGTAACGTTTACTGGAGGACCTGTGGAATGCAATAAAAATGTTGCAATATACATTGAAACAAAAGTACAGACCCCTCAGCCTCCGTACAATCTGGTACAGATGTGGCTGAAAACAAGTAGAAAGTGAGTTTTCCCAAGCAGATCATGTAAATATCGATCAAAAGAAAAACATTATCAACAGTAATTTAATTAAACTAGTTTCTTTGGAAGTTGCTACATAAACACACAGGGCTACATCCTTCCATTTAAAGATTTATGAGGAGAGTTGATTGAGGGTATAAGTGTATAACAGCTGCTTCTTTATCCACTGTACCAGCCCAGAATGTGCTTCAGCAATGCAACCATCCCTCTCTTCCTACCTTCTCGGATTTAAAACTAAACTATTATCTCCCTGCACCTATTCTGCTCTGCATGCAAAGGCTTGCCACAGAAATTCCCAGCAAGGGCTACTGCACACGCTTACTCCAGGCTGCTCAAAATGGACTTAGACGAACAGGTCTTCATGTTCCTGGTCTGGAGATGTCTGATGTGCCACAAACAAGTCTTTTAGCAATGTCTGCTCTGGTTTGATACAGCTTTCATTAAACAGCTGTTTGTAATCTCTTTCCTCCCACCTACTTTCCTGCTATTCAGCAGTCACTGACGTGTAGCAGAATGAATGGGACTTAATATTTAATTAGTTGCTTATTAGCCTCCTAGGTTTTTAAGGCGTGATGAAATAAACAGGGGTTCTCAACTGAATCTAAAAGGATTAATGTTAAATGACTGAATTTCAGTGACACAACAGTTGATATGAGCATTGAGCATCAAGTACTTCCTTCTCTCTTTTCTCATTATTTTTAATCAAGTAATTTTCCTTATTTTTTAAAAGAAGTACATAGAATATAAATATCTACATTTGGTTTCATATTTAGAAATTGCTTTTAATTTCCAAAAATTGAAAACATCATTACTTTCTTTCTTTTTATTTTTCTTTTTTGTTAATAGAAAGATAAAGTAATGTGCCCAGTGAAAGAAACCCAGTACACCATCAGCTTCCTGCGTGCTAGACCACCCACCTTCAAGAAAAGAAACATGTTAGTTTTGGGCAGAAATCTATAATGGTGATAATGTTTTGAGGCTGTTAAATTCCAATTACGTGTGTTGTTCAACTAGGGATTTGCAACAATTGTTTAAAAAAGAAATCCACAAACACTTCCTTTTAACATTATAAATGTGTTCTCATTTTCAACACCAAGTTAAACCAAACCAAATGTTCTTCTGTTCTCCCTCCACAGTATCACTTTTTTCCTTTTTTTTTAACTTGATGATATTTCTACTAGCTGAGAAGCATGATCAACATATTTCTCTACACCTAAAGAAACAAAATCACTCAATTATGGAAGTTGGAAAGAATGTCTGGAGATCACCCAGTCCCCCTAGTCTGTCTAGTCCCAGAGAAGGGTCAGCTATAGTAGGTTTCTCAGAAACATGCCCTGTTAGGTTTTAAGTATTTCCAGAGATGGAGACTCCACAGTTTTGCTGGGCAACCTGTGTCAGTGCTCTGTCATCTTCAAAGGGTTTTTTATGTCTCAATGTAAGAAATTGTTTCAGTTTCTGCCCTCTGCCTCTTGTCCAGTAACGAGACACCACTGAGGAGAATCTGGCTCCATGTTCTTTACTTCTACCACCATCCCCCTGCCCAACAGCTACTTAGCTAGTTAAAGATCCTCCTGAACCTCCCCCTTTTTTTTTTAAACCTGAGTGGCCTCAACAGTCTCAGCCTCTTCTTTTACAACACATACTCCTGCCCTTTAATCACCTTTGTGACCATTTGCTGGACCCACACCACTAAGTCCATGTCTGCCTTGAAATGTGGAGCCCAAAGCTGGACCCAGCATTCCAGATGTGTCTCACAAGCACTGAACAGACTGAGAGATTCCCCTCCTGCAACCTGCTGTCAATTTTCTGTCTAGAACATTCTATAAGGCTGTTCCCCTTCTTTGCTACAAGGGCACACTGCTGGTTTGTGTTCAACTTGGCGTCCAAAAGGACCCTCATGGCCTCTTCTGCAAAGTTGTATTATTCCAGCTGGTCATCTCTAAGACTGTTCCTCCCCAGTTACAGGACTATATTTCCTCTTGCTGAACATCATGATGCTCCCGTTGGCCCATTTCTGCAGCCAATCTAGGTCCTTTATAGATCGATGTTGACAAATCCCAGTCATCCTCATGTCCTTCACATCTGGCTTCAAGAAGGATTTGCTTCAGCCTTTGAGGTAAGGCTGGCCAGCCTATAGTTCCTGGATCCTTCTTGTTCTTCTTGAAGGTAGGAGTAACTTTTTTTTTCCCAGGATAAAGAACCTGCTCCAGTCACCATGACCATTGTTCAAAGATAATTAAGAATGGCCTCATAATGCCATCAATCAGCTCCCTCATCACGTGTGGTCCCATGGACATTTTTGTGTCCAGTTTGCCAAAATTCTCTGTAGTCTGACTCTTCTTGACTGAATTTTTCCTGATCTGGACTTTTCCACAGGTCTCAGGGATTCCTAAAGACCAGTCTTGCCAGTAAAGTTTGAGGTGAAGGAGGCATTGAGTGCCTCTCAGCTTTTCATCAACCTCATGATGGTGTCTTTCAAAAGTAACTGTATGTGAGCACCACAGCTTTCAATTCCTGAGTGCCAGCAGAACCTATCAAACGTGCTCTGACTTGGCTGGCCTTGTGTGGAGCCAGGAGTTGGACTCGATGTTCCTTATGGGTCCCTTCCAACTCAGGAGATTCTGTGATTCTATGCTTACCTATGTTGGGAAATATGCTACTGCACCACAGACTGTGGTTCAGATGTACACTGAGAAAGTGCATGCCAGAGCACTGTATCTTACAGCAAAGCAAGTATCTCCCTCCATTTCTCTCCTCAATTCCACAATTGCCTTCTGCTGATAGTTGCGGAATAGTATAAGAACTCAGTAAACCTAAGTACTTACAACAAAACTTCACCTTCAGAGTTTATAGAAAGGTCTTTATTGTTAAGATACCACCATATTTTTTGTGTGTGTTTATATTTGTTTATAAATATTAAAAGTGCAATGCAAGATTTTTAGCCAAATGAGAAGAGACTTATCAGAGGATCTTATAAACTAGCATTTGATAATATAATTTACAGAACCTAAGGTAAAAGACAAACTTGTTCCTAATGTCAATCTGCTAGTGATGTGATTTCTAAATGTGCATAGAATACACAAGCCAAATAAAGTACATAAGAAAAAGATAACTACCTAGGGATTGAAAGTCTCAATGCTTTTCAAAATTTATTTATCTTAATATATTGGTATAATTCCAGTGCAGAGGGGGTGTATAAATGTTGTATATCTTAAGGAAAAAGTGCACTTTGAAGACTAAATATCACTTTTTCCAAAGAATCATTTGACACACTCTATACTGTCAGATTTTTCTAATCTAATAGTTCATTTAAATGAAAGCAGTAAACATCTATGAAGCATAGCCAAGGTTTGAGAACAAAATCTAAAACTCTTCAAAGGCAATGGAAACGTTTAATTTGACTAAGCTGCCTCTAAAAATAGGCAAAGTATATTTTATAATGAAATATTTTCCTTCTGGAGTATTTTTGTTACTCCCAGTGCAACAAGGTAACAGTCCAAGGGCCTTTCAGATGTATTCAAGGTAATCAAAGTGATTTTTTCCAGTCATAAGGAAAATGTCTGTTTCCTGAAAGGACTTGGTAAAATAACACAAAACTACCCAAATCCAAAACAGATAGCTAATCCACCAGAAAGTAGACATCTAGTATTCTGATAAACAGCTAAGACATTGCTTCTGTTCTTTGCAGCTCCCATCCCCCCTGCCTCCCCAGAGGGGCTGCTGCCAGTTGACATAACTCTCCAATACATTGCCTTCTTGAAGAGCCCTGACATTGTAATGTGTCATACACCTCCCATGACTTCGGGGGACTCGGCACATACACAAAGTTCTCGGCACTCATCTGCTCACCTTCTCCACAAGAAATCAGAATATACTGAATACTTCTGCGTTTTCTGTGGCATATTGCCTCATAACTCCTGTACCAAACATGGCTGTGACCTTGCCACCATCTGTCTAGAAAGTGAATCCTTTCCTTGTCAGCTGCCAGAGAGTGTGAATCCATCCCAACACATCAGGGAAACCCTGTGTTGAGTGATGAATGTTGAAAGATGTATGCTGAGCCCCATCCAGCTCCTAATGGCAGCTTTTGCTGAATATTCTCCAGTGCTGGTACAAACAACCCAAAAGCTACTTTCATTTGTAGGTTAATGAGAAGATCTACTTTAACTCTTGCCCTGGAGATCATCCTAACAGCAACTAATAGTGTCTGGATTCTCACATCCATCCCAACTCTGCCTTTTTGGTGTGCAGTTTCCAGGCTGCACCTGGCAGTCTGCTGCTCTTCACATTAATTTCAGCCATATATCTTAAATTTCCTTAGTGGAATATTATAATCATACAGGAAATTTAAAATGATAACTGTGCACTTGCCAATTTCCTTTGATACGTGTATTAGGGGATTTTGTAAGACAAATTTAAAACAGCACACAGAGAACTGTGGGCAAAGAAGAGACATGGAAGCAAAAGTGAGAGATAGAAAGGCACAACCACCTCATGGTTAAAATACTGGCAAGATATATGCTGATCCCTGAAGAATCTTGTGTCTTTGTGTATAGTATTTTGGTCTACCTTCTGACTTTGGCCCATGTGCCAATTGAAAGAGCTTACATAGAATCATAGAATCATAGAATCATAGAATCATAGAATCATAGAAAGGTTTGGTCTGGAAGGGACATTAAAGATCATCAAGCTCCAACCCCTGCCCTGTGACAGACAGGGACACCTCTAACTAGACCAGGTTGCCCAAAACTCTATCCAACCTGGCCTTGGACACTGCCAGGGAAGGGGCAGCCACAGCTTCTCTGGGCAGCCAGTGCCAGGGCCTCACCACCCTCACGGGGAAGAATTTCTTTTCAACATACACTTTAAATCTATCCTCTTCCAGTTTAAAACCATTCCCCCTTATCCTATCACTCCACACCCTTCTAAAAAGTCCATCCCAAGCTTTCCTGTAGGCCTCTTCAGGTACTGGAGACAACTGTAAGATCTCCCCAGAGCCTTCTCTTCTCCAGGCTGAACAACCCAATCTATCTCAGCCTATTTTGTTCCACCATCTCATGTAGTTTATTTTGTTCTGTATATAGGGGAAAAAGGTGCCCTTCTTGCATTACCACAGTGAGCAGGATATGTATTGTGACTGTTTGACAAAACCAAAAATCAGTCCTGCCTGAGTGAGGGGATAGAGCAGGGATCCATGAGAAGGACCACAGGGCAAGGTTAGGAGGCAATGATTCCATCAGGAACTGCACATCCCTTTGTCTTTGGAGCATGGTTTTCATATCTGAGCTCAAACAAGGGAGGGCAGGGCAGAGACCCACATGCTGACCTGAGCACTGGTAACACAGATGATGGCAGAATTAGGGTAGCAGAGCTTGTTGTAGATGGTTTATTAATTGCCATTTCTGGAGGCAGATGGGGTTTGAGCAGCAATTTATCCTCTACCAAACTGAACAGACTCCAACATGCAGTACAGTCCTTAGGAGACCTGAAACAGACCTATCCACTACAGCGAGCTCTGCTTTTGTAGCCGCAGTACTACAGGTGGATTACCACTTCAAGAGCTTGCCAATGCATCTCTTCATGGCCCTGCAGGCACATCCCTGCAAGTCAGACAGCAAGGCTGAACGGCTGCTGGGATGCCCAGCTGGCCATGGTCATTAGGCAGGAATAAGTTGTTTACCATCCTAGCTTCCTCCCTGCTCAGAGTGAGCCAAGCAGAGTAAAGACTGGAGAAGTGCTATCTGAGTTCCTCTGAGCCACAGGGAACCTAGAGCTACTCCAGAAGCAGTGCAGCTTGCACATTGGTTTTCAAGGATCTGTATAATGCATAGTCCAACCCTTGATGAGAAAATTACCATGATTTAACAAGTTTTCTTAATTTTCATGTAAGAAAGCAGGAGGTAGATCATAGATAGTCTTTATTGCAAGGACCTAGGTAAGCCTTCTCTATTTCCCTAACATTCTGCTTTTGGACAGAAGCAGTTTTCCTCCATTTTAACCTCATCATCTCATCATAGTGTTAACAGCAAGGGAAATTTATCAGTCACAGAAGGCAAAATTAATGGCACCAGGACAACATAGTTGCCCTAAGGTTTACAAATGAAGGTGACATTTCTTGTTGGTGAGCAATGCCTCTCATTTATGAGGTTGTCTTTCTATCGGATTTCAGTGGAGTGCATCACCCTGACTCCCTAAGAATAATCATGACAGGGAATTCCTTCTTCTTTAGAAATATTCAGCACATTCCAATGTACCACAGAAATTATTATGCTTATGTCACTTTAATTATTAATTGATGACAATTCTACCTACTGAACAAACCAACAAAAAGTCCAAACACTAAACTCCCAAACAAACCCCACAAGGGCAGAGATCTCAAGAACATCTGAAATACAGTAATTGTATGGTATCTTTCTCTGATGCAATTTGCTGGAAAAATTAAATAAAGACAAAATTATTTTTCTGCTTCATCAAGCTAAAACCTACAACCTGTGAAAGTTCATCTGCCATATATAATAACTTAGCTTTCTGAGAATACCATATCTTCTGGTGGGAGTGTGGCAACAGTTTTGGGGGCTCACAATTGCATCTGAGACTCCATATCACAGTCTGTCGTATCAATATACATTTATGATCAATTGACAGACTAAGAGCCACAAGGGCACTTAAAGAGATAGAGTAAGTCCTGGGGAGATATTTGTCTAAATCTTTTTTTAAGATGCTCATTCCCACTGATATCACTAAGCCCAAATACTACCAAGTTTTTGGGGAATATATGCAAGCAACACCACTTATGGAAATGGTATTATTTACAGACGAAAGAAGACACTGTATGCCCTACCCAAAGCAGGTGAGAGAAAGAGGTAACACTGAATGGAAGCGGCAGGAAAACATTACAGATAGAGGAAAGTACAATTTTTTCCTAGTTCCAGCTGTCTATTTCTAGAAGTGCACATGCAGGCTCACACACAATTATAAACAAACAAAATGGCATCAAGAGAACTCAACTTTTACTTCAAGATTTAAGATGCTTCCACCTGGTTAACTTAAGAAAACATCTGATCAAAAATCCAGACTTAGGACATGACCTGGATATAAAAAGGACATGTCACATGCCAAAACTGAAAGCTCTTCCTAAGCAGCATACCACAGAGGAGTCACAAGACAAATACTCCAGTGGTTGTCAGATCCAGGGATTACAGAATGAGTCACAAAAAGAAAATGTCTCTGGAGTAAGTACAGCTAAAGCCATCTATATATATATATACATTGACATAGTCTGAGGTCAACCAGTGAGTAATCAATTTCTGAAGTGACATGCGAGTTTTCAGCTGTAGGACTACTGCTGAACGTAACAGAAGTCATGCCGGTAAAATCCTATCAATGTTTCACGAAAGGAGAATCCCTGCTAAGATGGACTTTTTTTGTGCCTTAAAGCACTTGTGAAAATTGTTGGATCGGCATGCTACAGACTCAGTGAATGCCTTTGTCCACAGACCCAACTCTGGAAGAGGGAGGTAAGTCTCACACTACAAAACCGCTTCAGTTGTGCTTTTGGCATTACAGGATAGTCCATATGACATGTTCATTCTTCCCTGCCTCTTTCTGCTGAGGCTGATAACAGAAACATATATTACTGTCAGCTCTGGGGTTCAGTGGGATATTTTCACATAGGTTATCTAATAGACACTGAACAAGAACAATTTTCCGGCACTATTTTACCTCACTCCACAAACCAGGAACACTGAAATGAAAAGGCCTTTAAAACAATTGACATGCTCTTGGTTTACCCGACTAACCCAGCCAGGTCTACTAAGAATATATAGCCACAGCAGTCACAACAGATTGTATAAAGGCACTGGAGCTGGCTTTCACATAGGTAGTTTGAGGGCTGCTATGGATGTAGTCATGGCAGGCTGAAATTCACTAGAGGCCATCAACCTCAGGCATTAAAGCTTGCACTGAACTCTGTATCATCTCTATGTAGTGCAGAGCAAACTGCCTGAAAGCTAACTCAAGTATTTCTACACATCCTCAGTCACACTTGTGTCTGCGTGCAGCCAGTCCCAGAGCTAAAGCCTTCCATGTGCAAATGAGTCCATGGAAATAAATCTAAGAAACAGTGAAGCAGAAATCTTACATCCAGAAACTTCCCATTGGAAATACAAGCCTACAGTGCAAAGCTACTTAGTACTTATGTCAACTTTGAAAATATTCAAATAAATGCTTTAATTCTTCATATGCCCATCAAAAAGATTTTTTTTCTCCGAGCTCTCCACACTCTTTCAAATCTTTCCATTCTAAGTCATGACAGGCATGCAAGGCATATCCTTCTGAAGTCTTCCTTCCTCCAACACAGTAGAGCGATGAGCAGTATTTTGGGAAGTTGAATTGTTTGCTTTTCTTATGACATGAAAAGAATCAGGCACCTACATACTTTCCATCACAAAACAGTACTCACTGATCTGAGTAAATGGAAAGGCAGAGGCTCTTGGCTCCACTGGGAGCAGGTACCAGAGATGCTCCTCATACCTGATTCTTAGAAACTGCTCAGTTGTTTTACATTAACGAAGGCAGAGATCTTCACTAATGATTGGTATGTGAACTGCATAATCACTGCATGCGATTATAAAAAAGATGGTATTACATTTATAGTGATGAAATCTGCACTCCAGCATAGGGTCAATCAAACTCATCCTGGGTAATCTTATTTTTAATAATGTTTTACAAAATCAGTGTAGCAAACTCATCTAAGAGACTGCATGGAACCACAAGATAAAAAGTGTTCACTGGGAAGAGAAGGCAAGAGGGGAAAATCTACAAATATTAGTAATAATGCTGAAATGTTGACAACCAGTGTAGGCTTCTATTTTCGGTCAGCAAAAACTGTTCAGCATACTCACTTCAAAACATTTATTTATAAAAACAAAAAAGGTACTTTGTTCCTTTCTCTCCAAATATTTTGTACTTTGTTCTTTCTCTGTCATTCTGATCTTGTGCTGCAGAAATTTATGGAAGCTCACTTATAGGCATCAATAGGCAGAATCTCAAATACAGGGCTTGGTCAATATCTCTGTGTCCACAGAGGGGTCTCATAATCAATTTTAATTCCTTTTTTGTTCTTCTGAGCTCAGGCATTTATTTCACTATTCTGCCAGCTTGTCCTTTAATGTCTCCATAATGTTCCTTGCTTTACCATAAGAAGGTATGTGCAGGACTTGAAGAAAAGAGCAGTTTGGATGGCTAACATTAGGAACAGACATTGATTTATGGCTGCTAGGGAATTATACGCCAAATAATACATGGGACGCAGGTGAACAATGGGGTTGGTACAAAAGGGATGTCTCGGGCGTAGGGACAAATGACAGCAAACATGGTCAAGAACTTGTATAGATAGCAATCTGCCAATGGTCAGAGACACGTTGACACATATACACACCATATCTAGTGTTAAAACAAAATCTTCATTTTATTGCAAACCTCTCCCATTTTTACCTCCTTATAGTTCAACTCATTTCCATACGATCTTCAGAGAATATTGTGTTGAAATTAATTTCTCCCTTCTGACTAACATCAATGCTCCCATCATTTGATCTGTTGTGTGTTCAGCTCAGGTTCTTATCCCTTCCTTTCATATGTCCCCACTCCCTTTGGTAACCTCCTATGTGGTCTCCCAAACCCCGAATACCAAAAATTATCTTTCTTTTAACTGCAAGACACCCTTAAGTCAGTTTTTAGGTGTCTTTCACTAGGAATTTTTTCAGCCATCAGTTCTTCATATATATAAAATGACTGGATGAAAGGGACAGGGAATGAGAATCCTTCACTAGCCTAGAAAATAACCACCTTATAAACTGACTGGGTTAGGTTTTTATCAATACCAAACAAGTTCTTTGATGGAGGGTGCTTGGGGCATCACTGTGAGGAGCATGGCATAGCTTTCTCGTAGGCTCAGAGACATAAAGCGTATTGCAAGGTCAAGGCTTTGGTTCTTTTTCTAGTTTCTACTACCAATAATATGCTGAGTAGAAGTCTTCTGGCAAGTCACCCAAATGAGACTGTATCCACACTGAGGACCTTATGGCCCGCAGTATTTAACTTTGATAAGGCAAAGTTCATTATTTTATTTAAAACTAAAAGAGTTAAAATCTGTTTTTAACAGATTGTGTATGCTCTACCTCACCTCAAACACACCTCAGAAGTGTGACAAAATCAAAATTCTTGGGGCCGTGGGGCCAAAAATCTGCAAAATTATTCTCAGGAGTATAGAGCCAAAGGGATGCAAAATTCAGATGCTTATTTGAAGGATGGCTCCTATAACCAGATGGACCAATGGCTTTTAACACCTTAGACTGCTCCATCTAATGGAGTGTCACTGTCTGGAAATGAAAATTGCTGCAATCTGAAATTCTTATGTGGAGTGGCCTCATGGGGTGAGAGTGTGTGTTGCATGTGCTTATGCACAGACAACTGGCTACATTCACATCTGGCAAAAAGGAGTTTTTACATAAGCTCCTGGTTTGGACCCATGCATGTAATCTGCATGTATCTTTTCAACAACTGCTTTAAACAGCAATGGGAGAATGTACAGCAGCATTTTTTTTATTTATTACTTAGGACTAATTCTTTATTAGACATTAGTAAACAGCACACAAAGAAAGAATTATCATGATAAGAGAGTTTTATAGCCTAAGATGAAGACATAAAGACAGCACACATTAGGAATGTAGTCATTACAGGCAGCCTGACATAATGAGTATTGATCTGGTAAATTTTAATCCCAGGTTTTTCCTGACTAACTGCGCTGGTTTAAGGGAAACATTTAGCTTCTTCTTAGCTATATTTCCCCAAGTACAAATACAAGGGAGATAGATAAACTACAGTAATATTCCCAGAACGGAGGAAAATATACTTTGTCGATGCAATGTGGATCAGTTGAGGATCAGTTACCATTCTTCAAGGGAAAGTGCCCACAATTCAGCTAGTCACAGATGTGCCCAGTTGCTTCCATGCAGTCCTGGGCTTTGGAGTCACTACTACCATGCTTCCCTGGACAGCCCACTGTTTGTTATAGCAAAAAAAATCTCAGCGCCATGACAGGTAGAAGGAGTTGCAGTGTCTGATGCTTTGGTGCATAACACCCAGACCCTGGAGAAGGAATCCTAAGGGCTTGATACAGTCCATGGGCAAAGAAAAATGCTTTGGCACAGTGGGGTACCATTTCCAGAGAACAAGTAATTCTCAGTGAGTTCTTTGGGGGTCTTCCTAAACCCCTGCTTCTCAGCAAGGTTCAAGGACCTTATATTCAGGATCCTCTGCTCAGACCATTCTCCACCAAGTCAACACATAAAACCTTGCCGTGAAAAATCAGTCAAGAAATTTAGTCTTTCTTTCTAAAACACAGCCAGTTTTGCAGCCAGTAACAAATTGTTGAGAGATTTCAGGCAGAAAAAGTCCCTTCAAGGATCTTCTCCACCAATCTTAAATTGAAGGAATGCAAACTTTCATCTTGTAGGCTACAACTTATGGCATATCTCTCACTGTCTCCTATTCAGAGGACATTGAAACATCCTAAAGTGCAGCTACAGTCACTTTAAAAAATATTTAATAGGTGTAGATAGACTCTGAACCCAGCAAGTTATGAAGCAAAATGCTTAAGACACAACATTTGGAGAAAGAAAGTGTATTCATGTGCATTTGTATCGTAGTGGTCAGGGCAATTACCAGGAAGAGTGAGAACTCCCGTCTGCCTCTCAATGGCAGTCGGGAGTTGGGCTCAATGATCTCTCAAGTCCCTTCCAAGCCTACAGTTCTATGATTCAATCCTTGCACCTACAATGCTTTAAAAGTTAAACCACCTGCCCCTGAGAAGGTTGATGTAGGTTGTATGGCTACAACAGTCACTTCTGTGCATTACATCAAAATGGTCTAGGGTAAAGTCTCTCCCATCTCAGGCAAGCAGCTCCACTACAAGGTTGAAAATTCATCTTTCTCTTGCATTTTCTCCCTGGCTTGAAGTTTGATATTTTTTGATGAAAAATGGGCCACTCAGAATCATTTATAGTCCTTTGGATCAGATATTGAAACCTTTAAACTGAGGAGAAACTGGACCAAAAATCTTCATTTTAGAGGAACGTAGGCCACCCACACTGTTTTGTGTTTGTGTTTTTGTTTCTTTTTGTTTGGTTTTGGGATTTGGTTGGTTGGGGAGGAAGGGGGTGGTGTTTAAGGAATCACAGATCCATTCTGAGAGGAATGCCTTTCCTGTGGAATATAAGGCAGGCTCTGAGGCACCTGGACCCTAGAGGGAGGTGGAGATGGAGCAAGTGCCTCATTAAAGAGCTTCCATTTGGTTTCAGAGTAAAGTGGGTGCTAACCATAAGCAGCCTGGAGCAGTTCTGGGCACATGCAGGAGCAGAACTGAGAAAATTTAAAATAAAATAGCAATGCACTGCCAGCTTTACACAGTAGGTAGATGGGGGATTTCCAGTGGAGTTACTTTGGGTTTTTGTGGACTTCTATTCCATCTAATTCCTGTTTTAAAAGCTTCCTTCTTGTATTGACTCATGAAACCTTTATGCTTCCATTTCTACAGCTGCTGACATGTAGCTGATGCATAAGGTAGAATCAATGTGTCTTCATGCCCTTGCAATACTTGAGGATTGCTGGTAGCTGGCACAGTTCAGATAAGCAACTAAGCTGCTCTAATTTATCCCTAGTAAGTAACTGAATACTCAGTGAATGGCACTTCTCTCTCATGAACTGTGCTGCTCATATCTTACATGCAATCCAGAATCAGAGCCTTTATATTTCTATACGTTTTTAATTTTGACTGTGGGCTTAGGTTTTATGACACTGGCAGATCACTTTTGATGTCAGCCATTGTGTACTCTTCATCTTAGAGCTGCACCCGACTCTGTGGAGCTCTGCATCGTTTTGGAGGGCTCTTTCTCTACAGACTGTTAAAATCACTCATTTCTGCAAAAGATTGTGAAATGTTTATTTGGAAGCTGAACCATCAGACATACATTTTCTGATGACTTAATCAGAGATATGTATTCATATTTCCAGAGGGGGAAAAAAAGAAAAGATAATGAGTCCATTAAAACTGCACATATC
Organism: Heliornis fulica; assembly: GCA_013399135.1. Lineage (NCBI taxonomy): Eukaryota > Metazoa > Chordata > Aves > Gruiformes > Heliornithidae > Heliornis > Heliornis fulica. The sequence continues at coordinate 296,423 of VXBZ01002750.1, forward strand.
TTCTATATGTATAGATTCTCCTGGTTACTCTATCACCTCATGTAATAGATTTGCAGTTTATAAATGTGTGTATTTATAATAAATTAAGTGTACATGTTTTTATGTATTTTATATAAAAATTGCATGTTTTCTAAGACAGCCAAAACACAACAAGACATATAATGGATAACCCTAAGGCATTGACTTCAACTTTATAGAAAATTTAAATTGAAACATAGCTCTGGATGTGATGAAAACTATACAATTAAATTAGAATAAAATAAGAACAATAATCTCTCCTGCTTCAATAACAAAGATCTTTGGCTTTGATTTGGCATTTATTTCTCATATATTCCCTCGGCTGTTTATGCAGCAGCAGACCAATATTCCATTATGACAGCCAAAACCATTGATATCTCTAATTAAATCACTGATTCTGCATAAAGGCAACACACCAATATCATATGGATCACTGTGGCTAACCTTTTAAATACAAAGGAAGAGCAGGGACAGATCCTCATCTTGGATGCCATGGAGCACTTGTTGCCTTGCAGTTACACTGCTGCATGTTTGCCGTCTTTCTGACTTGCTTTGGAGGGAGCTGACTGCAGGAAGCTCATAAAGATATCCAGGGAATGATCAAACAGTTAAGCAGCAGAGATAATTGGAGGGTCTTCTTGAGCTTGCTGTCTGGCCTCATTTCTCTAGAAGCCCAGACATACCCTAACTGACTATGCAACTCTCCCAGCTTACACATATTCTGGGAAAGAATCTGAAAATAAAGGAAGAGGGCAAGAAGGACAAGTCTCATAGCTCATTCTACCAGCAATTTTAAAAGAAACACAATCAAAAGGATCCTTGTGTAATTGTAGTAAAAATGTTTCTGCATGATAAATGCACATATCTAGGGCAGGGGCTGAATATCATTTATTTGGCTACATTTTCATACAAAGAAAAATTGAAGAATTGAAGAAAAGTAAAACAAAGACAAACAGACAATATGTTGTAAGGAGCCTCATGTGGCATCTAACTGTGCCATGAGATGTGTGTACACAGCTTCGTCTGAAAACAGTGTGAAGTTCTAGATGGTTTTTAAGTCAGAAAATAAACCAGAAGCTTATCTCCCTAATGAATGCTCACACATATCTAGCAACCTGTATTTAGGGAGTGAAATGGCCTGGCCACATCCAGAAACTGGCCAGGTAGCCTCCCTCCTCCTACAATGAACCCTCAGGCAATGCTCTACAACCCAAATGCACAGACAGCATGCAGTTCCTTGATACATGCTGTTGTGCCTGAGCAGGATTTGAATCTCCATCAGACCTGTCTCTTTGAGTCTTTGAACTGTATAAAAAATAGCCCAGTGCGGGATACTCGCTGCATCTGACTTCATGGCCAGTAGTTGTTACTGACATCTGGTTTTGGGAAGGTTGAAAACCGGAGAACAAATCACTGCAGTGCCACAGCCTACCTAAGGTACACTTTTCAACTTTTATATGTATTTACAAGTTGGTTTTCCAACATGTATTTATTGTGGTGTCATGTCTAGATTAAGGTCGACTTCCGTGGAGAGTTCATCTTCCTGACATGTATGTAAAAGCCCCTTTTATTTATTAAGCCTGCTGCCATTAATTTCACCCTTAAATGTCATTCAGTGGTTTTCATTCATGCTTTTTTAAGCATTTCATTACTGGTCAACTCAGGGGCCAAATAAGAATGCAATGGGCTTGAACATATGGGAAAAAATGACCCTTGCTGCCAAGGAGTTAAAGTATTAACGTGCATAAGCCATTTCCTGTAACAGTTGTCAAGCTAATTTTCAGTAAATTACTTAGTCTGTGTGTTTATTATTCAGATATAAACCCACTGACTCGTCATGAAAGTTACATTACACCACTGTAATCACAGACTAATCTTTTACAACTACAGCCACCACACCTCCAAACTGAGTTCCTCTGGCAAGACTTCTCTGATTTCAGGAACGGCGGGTTTTGAGCAACTTAGTTCACACTAAATTGTACCATCCAGTTATGAGGGTAACATCAATGGGCACTCTTGCTACACTCCTCCATGTAACTCCATAAAAATCAGAATATTCCTTAGGAAATAATGACTGAGTGGGGCATAATGCTTTTAAAACATAGAATGAAACTCCCTACAAAAGAAAAATCACTATCGTTTTCATTGCAAATATTTTCTGTACCAAAACATAACACAATTCTAGATTTTTGGTGACAAATTCATCTTCTCTACGCTCAGTTTGTGACAGACAGACTAGTACTTAAAGTTTTGGGATAAAGAACACAACAGTGCCTACAGATAAAACAGTTTTTCCTATCTGAAAATTGCTAGCTTATGTTTAGATTTTAAGTGGTTTTAGAGTTTGAAGGTGTTAAAATGTGGAAATAAATTAGTAACCTCTGAAGGCCAGCTCCTGCTATGAAAATTTAAATTCAAGCTGACTTTCCATTAGCCCCACGTCTCATGTTGTGATTAAAGTGTAGATTGATCCCTTGTATCATGTCATTACACACAGTTCTCTTGAATATGCCCTAATCTAATAGACCACTTCACCATCCCTGGTTTCTTCTGGTGAGAACGCACATCTGGCTACAGGTGCCCTACACTGTAGTTTCTGGTCTTACTGAGGAAAGAAAATTGAGCAGTGGAGAAATTACGAGGCATCAGACTGACATTTTGTTGTTGGTTTTTATCATTAAAATATAACATTAATAATAATTAGGTAGGAAGTACACCATGCAGGTTTCATTTTTTATTACCTTATGGAAACCATGCTCAACTGATGTTCTAATTGAAGAAGAAACATCAAGTCAAGCCATAGAACCATGATTGCATGTTTACTGCCAACATAAAGACTCTCGGGGGCTTCAATTAGTATTAGATTTCAGTCTTCATACTTACATTTAACAGTACTCCCCTATGTGTCCTTGCACAAATTATTATCCATTCGTATTCAATAAAAGATAAGTTTAAGATGAAGAACTGTGTAACAAGTATGTGGCAGTGATTAAAGAAAGGCAGTTGTGAGATCTGTCACTGGCACTTCTCTCTGGCTGCTCACCCTGGCCATTTTGTATGAGCAGTTACAACACCAGTGTGTTGGTAGCACACTGGTGTTGTATCTGCTGCTGAGCAGCGCTGGCACACACCAAGGCTGTTACCTCAACATCCCCCCTCACCAGTAGCCAGGGAGTGGACAAGGTCTTGGGAGGAGACACTGCCAGGACAGCTTGCCAAAATTATATTCCATATATCAGTTTAGCAATAAAAGCTAAGGCAAAGGAGGAGGGAGAGGTCATTTTGCATTATTTACATTTGCCTTCCAGAGCAATTGCTACGTGTACTGAAGCTGTGCTTCCTGGGAATTGTCCAGACATCACCTGCTGATGGGAAGTAGAGAATAATGCTTTTTCTTTTTTTTTTTTTTTGGTCTTTGCTTCCTCATGTGACCTTTGCTTTATTAAAGTGACTTTATCTTGACACACAGGCTTTTTTCCATTTTATTTTCTTCCCTTCCTCCCCCCATCCTGCTGAGGGAACTGATAGTGCAGCTTGGTGGGCACCTGGCATCCAGCCAAAGTTAAATAACCACACAGTGATATAGGATATTTGAGTTCTGCTTAGTTGCATTTCCATAAAATCAGATTTTTCTGTCAACTTAAAATGCCTGCAGTGGACTCAAAGAAAGCAACATAACTGGTCTAAAGCAGAAAAAGCTATACAAATGTATGAATAATGGCACAGCTATCTTGATCTAGAACTTCTTTTGTGAAACACAGGAAACAAATATTAACCCCAGACTAAAGTCAGATAGTGTATCCCTGGTTTGATCCATTGTTCCTGCAGACCTCTTTTACACTTGAAAGTTCTTGCTTTAAAATACAAGAAGTGTTATAAATTAGGTAGTCATTCAACATTTCATTCATTCATCCATTTACATAAATTAGTATTGTACAAAAACCTATATCTCCCAAAAGGTCTCAAGCAGACTAATGAAAGTTGGAAACTGAAACAATTTGTATTATGGTCAAAATAAAGACCCAGTATAAAAAATAATCTTTATAATACTTTTATAAAAGAAAAACTTGCTTTGACCTCTTTGCAGCTGTACTTCTTACTCTTTAAAGGGAGAAAAAATCTGCAACAGAGAGCCGTATTTTCAATTTAAAAAAAAATGCTAACGGGACTCGGGCAACTAGAACACGAGTTTTCACCATATTGACTAATAAAAATATTTATCAACTGGCACAGGACTTGGAAGAGAGAAAGTGTCTATCAAACAGCTCGACATGTGCCATGCAACACTGTGCACACCACACCTGCTTTACCCAACTGAACAGTATGGGAGAAAAGGCATGAGCCTGTATCCTGCCTTTTTCATAAAATGGTTTTAGACATGTACTGGGGAGAAAGAAAGATCTACCTTTATGCGGTCCTATATACAGCAAGCGCTGCTCTTCCTGGTCGTGTCTGAGCTACTGGACATGAACCAGAAGTCATCTTCTAGTGTCCAGCCTGTACGAATAAGTTCTAAAGGATGATTATCTTGCTCAGCTTGGGCAAATTCTGCCTTCATTTGCATTCTTTAAAACTTCACTGATAATTAAGTGCAAAATAAATGTGAGAGTCTAATGCAATATTATTTACTACAAGCTAATGTAGACTCCAGTTCTGAAATTAAGAAAACACTTTGAGAACTAGTCTGAAATTAAAACTTAAGACTTCCCCGACTAGAGATTTTTAAAGTTTTCAGCTTTCAGATCTTTGGATCTGAAGGCCATACTGGGTTCCTCCTCACTCAGGCACAGGAAGTAGTTGAAAAGGACCTTTTGATCACATTTTGTGAGTGTGGAGCGAAGAAACTGATCTTTGACTTAAATTTAATTAAACGCTTTCCTCATTGACTTGTTGGTTTCTTCTTTCCTAAGAGTTCACTCACTGCCTACAAAATGACTGTTTTTTCTAGTAATTACAAATTTACACAGCATCTCTAACAATTCTTGATATAGGAAAATATGTGTTTAGGTCACCAAATACAGTAGATATGAGAGTAAATGTATATTAGCATCAGATTTATTAAAGATTAAATTTGGTCTGGGTTTTTTTGTTTTCAAAGTAAAACCCCATTTTGAGTTTTAAATTGGCATAGGAAGACATTTTGGTGGAGTTACAGAGCTCTCTAATAGCTCTAACACTCTCCCAACTCTCCACATTTGAAGACACAAGACATACAGAGGTCACTTCTATGGGCAGGACCACTGCAAGGAAAACTTGTTGTGAATAGTTATGGCTGCACAAAAGGGCCTCCAGTCCACAGCCAGCTTTGTGTTGGAGTGGTGGTGGTAGTTCTCCACAACTCAGTCCAAATTTTGGAAGGAAAGCGGTGCGCTATGGAAGGGACAAAGAGAATATTGGGGGGAGGGGTGTCTTTAATTTTATAGGGAACCTGAGAAATTGGCTCTTATAATTCAGTCAACGCTCATAGTATCAATTCTGCTCTGTGTGTATTTTGAGCTCTTTCTTCCTAATGTGGGGAAGATGTTTGACTTTCTCCAAGTGGAACAAAACCACAGACCTTTTCTTCAAACACTGCTATAAAAAAAAAAACAAAACAGTCAGCATGGAAATGTTAAAGATATTGTCTTTGTGACTTAAAAATTTGATGTACAAGTAATTTTGATTGCTTTTAGCGTGGAACCTGGAATCCTGTTTACTACATGGAATTGGCAAGTTTTTCAGAAACAACGTCTGAGAGCTAAACATTATCATTATGTGAAAAGAGAGTTTTGTTTTCAAGCTCTGGACCCTTATTACCTACACTGCTTTCCTAGTCCTTCACATGGATCAACTGATCTTCGTTACACTCTCGCAGTGATAAACTGAAGTTATTGAAAAAAAAGAATCAGAACTCAGAGGCAAAACCCTCAAACCTATAATTTATTAAAAAAAAAATAACAGAACCAAAACAAATATTTAACCAGAAGTTTTTAAAAACTTACCTTTAAAATTTGGTCTGATTCTAGCATCATACCCCGATGTCCTTCCCATCAATTTGTCCAAAAAATCTGAAGGAGACAGGGTCTGTGAGGGGGATTTTCCAGATCTTGAATCATGTTCTTTACAGAAAGTCGTCCTAAATAAATTATTAGCCAGCATTAGCTAATATTTAGCTTATATTGTATTCAAGTAATGGATAAACTATAGCACTAGATAAAGATTGTCTCAATTCAATGAATGTAGCAATTAATATTTTTATAGAACAATATAGTCAATTTTTCATCTGAAAACTTTTTTCTAGAAATAAAATTGAGCTTAAGATAGCATGCATGGCACAATTTGCTATTCAGAAAAAAAAAGTCCTTATCTTTAAACAGAAATTAATTACAGTTTTAAGACTTTAGAAGATTCAATTTACTCTTCATCTTAATGTATAAAGCAATCTTACAGGGACTTTGATATGCTATTTCATACTATTGCTTTAATTACATGTATGCTGTAAAAACTATAAATGTTAATACTGTTTTAAGGTGGTCTTAAACTTTCAAACAATAGCTGGCAACACTCATCAAGCAACATTGAAAAATACTGGTTTTGTTAATGTTGGATAGAGCAAAGATCTAAAAAAAAAAGAGTTCTTTACAGATGCTACTCAAAAAGATTTAAATCATGCTAGGAAATGTCTGGATTCTTTCCCAATATGGCAAAAAGTGTTCCAGAGTCAGCCACATCTGATCTTAAGATTTTCTCTACTGTTGAACTGTGAGCAATAAAATTTATCAGCATTATCACCAGCTGGTATTTATATGCAAGCTCTTGGAACGCATCTGTTTTCAGGATTTAAGAGCAAACTTCTGGTACCGTATCATGCCTGCAAAACGCTGTGTGCATAGCATGTTGCATATTCCAATCACACTAAACATTGCAGAGAAAGGTAATTTAAGAGTTTTCCTTGGTTTTTCCCCAGTGAAAAAGCAACTACTGAAATGGTCATATTTGGTTTGCAGAACCACAGATTTCATCATAAACATTATCTTTATTCCTAAATAACCAATTTTATTGTATCTATGTTTCAATATAAATGTTGAAATGTATCAAGAGTAATTCTATGACTGAGTCTTCCTAACCACTTTCTGTTTAAATATTTGCCCAAGGGTAACTACTCCGTTTCAGGAGTGTTCCTTGAGGTTTTTTGTGTGCATCTATACCCAAGTATAAACAAACTAGACATACATGTGAGCATCTGAAATTGGAAGCAAATTTCAAATCTTTTATCTCTTTACAAAAGCATCAACATTGTTGAAAGGTGAGGTGATAGTAAATCCTCTGTAATTCCCCGCTTTTTTCAGGTTCCGTTTACAGGGGGCGGTTGCTTCTTTTTGCTTTTGTCAATGACATGGCATCATTACAAAATGTCTTAAAGTTTTAATACATAATAGATTATATTCCCCACTTACATACCAAAAACATTCATTTAAGATAATAAAAACTGGAAAATAAATCCAGTGTGCATATTTGGGATGTTTCTGTACAAATTACTTCTGTTTTCATTCAGAGCCACAACACAAGTTGTGTTCTTATCCCAGGCTCATGAATACAAACACAATTTCACTCTGTCGCTGCATGTATATCTCTTTACTGACATAAAACCACTTTATATGTAGATACACAACAGCATGTAGTACGACAATGAATCTCGGATAAAACGGTGTTTTGGTTAATGAGACTGACCTGTTTGCTTTGTACTGCAAAAAGTCATCAGCTGAAGAAAAAGCCCATGAAACATTAAAAAAATTTATAAACAAGCAGCACATGTACTTCTACCTTAAGCAAGCATAACACTGGTCTGATACAGGGTTTTCCCAAAATCAGAGGACTGGCTCTCTAATTTCAAATAATTATATCCCTGAAAAAAACGGTGCAATCACTGCTAAAGCTTGAAGAGGAGGAAGCCAAAGCAACTTCCTAAACAACCTCTGGTGGGAGCAAAGAATTTGCATTTTGGAAGGAAACCTGAAGAAAATGTCTTTAGCTATATTGATACTCAGAGAAAAAGCATGTCCTTGAATCAGAGAGATAGAAAATAGATCACCCAAACTTGAGATTATTATTTTTTTGTGTGTTTGTTACCAAGCAACGAGTCTCCAAATGTAAAACGGATCGTCTACATAGAATGAACAAGAAACACTCAAATCTAGCAAACAAACTAGGTTAATGTGACGTAGTATATTTATAGTTATGATTTCCACAGCCTTTTGATAAATATCATCACACAGAGTCGTATCACCTACCTGAAGTGGTTTGTCTCTAAGAAAAATGCAAACAAGGTTGTCAAAATTTTCACTAGCTGCCGGTTCATTCCTCCTGCTTTCTGTGATGATTTGGAAAATATCCCAGAAATTATGCCAGAAAGATGCAAGGAAAAAAAAAAAAAAGTATGCTGGTGCTGCCTAGACTCCCAAATTCAGCAGTAACTTAATTTTCTCGGCAATCAAGAAGAGAAGGTCTGGATCTCTACAAACTGGGGGTAAAAAAGAAGTGCCAGTCCTTGGAATCATGGTCAGGTCAAGCCTAGGCTCATCTCCAGCAGTCAGCACAAAAGAGACAAAGCGTCAGACCTGGTTGTTCTCCCGCCTCGCTTGCTTTTGGTGAGGGAAGGGGAAAAAAATAAAAGAAAA
>VXBZ01002750.1:305693-316317 GCA_013399135.1 Heliornis fulica
GTGGGTGGGTGGGTGTGCGCGCATACGCCGCGGGCGGCTCTGCCCCCGCCCGGAGTCGGAGCCCGCCGCTGGGGACGGGCACTGCCCCCGCCCGGAGCCGGAGCCCACCGCTGGAGACCGGCGTTGCCCTAACTCGGTGCCAGAGCTCGGCGCTGCCGCCCCCCGCGGGCCAGTCGCTTCCCGCCCGCTGTCTCCGTCCCCAGCGGCGCGGAGGAGGCTTCCGCCTACCCCCGGTTGTCTGTGGCGAGGCAGACGGGAAGACCTCCCGTTCGGGGACGGGAGGGGGAGCAAGGAAGCCCGTCACCCCGAGGCTGAGGGAGGAGTGCCGGTAAGGAGCTGGCCTCTCTCTTGGGAGCTATTCCATAAAGAGATGAGTGGATGTGAGGAGGAGGAGGAGTAGAGTGGTCTGTGGGGAGTTTGTGGAGAAACCAAAGGGGAGAGATTGCGTAACTTCCATTTCCAGTTGGTTTTATTTCTCTTCCCCGTGGTGCAGAGAAGATGACAGGCAGTTTGCTAGGGGCTGCTTCTCACCTCCAGCTCCCAGCATGCTGGAATGAAATACTTCTCATTTAGTACAGGGGGAGTTGAAACTGGGGATACAGTTGGGATAGAGTCACTTGAGAGCCCGCAGATGGCCAGCGATGGAGCAGGTGTGAGGCTCATCACTGCTGTTCCCCAGAGTCTCGTGCCCTTTCCCCAGCACTTCCCATGACTGGAACTGCTCAGTCCAAGCTGCCACTGAGGGGTCAGTCGTTCAGGAGGAGAAGGAAGAGAATAACTTGCCCCCCGAAGCACACATGGTGACTGATGGAAACTCTTCTCAGCATACCACAAGCCATAAAGCATTTTGGTAACATGTTTTTAAACAGGCAGCTGGGGAATCTTGTCTAGCAGTGTTCAGGGACTACAAAGTGCTTTTTTTCTTTGCTACAACTATGTTTTTCCCTCCCTTTCCCTCCCTTCAACCACTGGTTACTCTCTGTTTTTTACCTATCCTGCACTCCCAAAATAAATTACTGTTCTATCTTCAGTTTTAGTTCCAGCTATATTCTCCTGCCACAGAACCAGTCCACCTGAGCCCTGCTTCACTTCCACAAAAGTATTTGCCAACAAATATTTCTAATATTTCCAAGTAGGAACGTACAACTTAATGACAGATGCTCTCACCATGTTTGTAGTGATCTTCAAAAACTGCTTCTGAAAAGTAGTGTTCTGTTCCTGCGTTAGTGAGAGATCAAAGCCTCTTACTGTTCATTAAATGAAACCCAGTTGATGCATTTTGTTTGTTTATTTTAGTTTAATACTGTAGGATATATTTGAAAGAAATCTACCTTATTAGCTTTTCATAGGTACGAGTACCAGATAATCCATCTTATGCACTAAATGCTGAAACAACTTTAAAAAAGCAGTCCAAGTACACAAACCTAAGTTAAATCCTTTATTCTCTAGCCTGCCGAGTCTATATCAGTAGCATAAATGATTGTCCAGCAGAAGAAAGGCCACATAATTTGTTTTTATTAAAACTATCAAAGTTTAACAGTAGACACAGGATGTTGATACTGAATCACTGCGCTGTAACATACTCTAACCTCTTCAGAAGATAGGTCCACCTGCTAACATATTAAAGAGGAGAGGTCGTGTTGCATATCTCACTGCAGTGTCTCGTTCTGAGAAATAAAGCTCCCAAAGCTGCGTCTGGAAATAATGGAACAGTTTTGAGTCAACAAAGATGTGTTGTTTAAAGTTTGTGCCTGTTCCCATCTAGATAGGAACCCAATAACACTGCTATATATTGTTAACTTGGGTTAAGATAAATGGAAAAATTGGAAAGCAGTTTTTTTTTTTCTATCAGCTGCAGGAGAAATCTATGTCTCTTTAACCTACACTGCCACCTGCTTAAAAGTTTTGGAAATCTCAGGACTGCTTGCCGAGTTCCTAATGCAGAAACCACTGAATACGGAGGGTATCTTTCCAGTGGGGGTGTTCACATGGATATCGTGACATGACATGTTTTTAAAGACTTATAAAAGTTCATTATTTGTTTTGGTGAAGAAAAAAAAAACTAGATGGACGCTTGTATAAGTTTTCTAACTAGAGAAAACCTACTTGGAAGTCTGCTTTCCAAGATTTATCTGCTAGTGGCCATTTTCTGCTCATCACAGCTATTTGAAATGCTAAATAACTATATTGCTAAGAGAAATAAAAGTTGCAGGAAGTTCTTAAAAATAACCTCTCCCTTAATTGGGGTGGGGGTTGTAAAAGCATAGTGAGAGATGAAATAACAAAATTTGTGAGTGTCTCTTCCATCACTCTTTACGCCTCAAAATGCCTAGAGGCTTCAGTGACAGCATGGTGGTTGCATGGAAGTGCCAAATAAACCATAATTATTAAGGGTTGAAAATAGTGCATTGTTGACACTAAACTCAGTAACATTCATGTGAGTAGCTGCTTTCTCAAAACCCTTGACATCTCAAAGCAACTGTTTTCTCTCATCAGAAAGTTCCAGGTCATTCTGGATGTATATTGGAGGCAGGTGGTAGATTTCAGTGCATCCCCCACCTCTTTTCTGTAAATTAGCACATGCAGAAAAGTTTGATCTTTCAGTTATTCTTGCAACGTGGTCTCTCATCATCCTCACATTAAAAAAAAAAAAAAATTAAAAAATACTTTTTCATAATTTGAGTACTGTAAGTCTTAATGTTTTAATTCATCCACAATTAAGTAGTGTCTATAAAAGACATGCTCAATGGTAAGGTAATTCACAGCTGGTATAGTAATGGTAATTCAATACGTACAATGGTATGGTAATTCACAGCTCTGCAGACCAGGGATGTGCCTGGATATACACAGCTCTTTCCAGTGTCTCTTTCCTGTGCAGGAGCCAGAGCTGTGAGGAATCCGACTGCTGATGTGCAGCAGCTTCTGCATGAGCTATGTACATTGAGTTGCACAGATGTGATTCTTTCCAGTCACTCATTAGTTATCTCTCACAACACATTTCTGAAAGCAGAAGTGTGGCAAATGAACTGGAGTCAAGGGCTCCCACTCAGGATGGGATGGGGAAGCTTGTGGTAAAATGGCATGGGGAGATGAAGGAAGGTGAGAGAGAAATGCCGCTGTTCCAGTGAAGATGCTAAATTCCAGTGGTTCCCCAGGCATATACCAAAGCTTAATAGTCATAGTAAATATCTCAAATACAAAGGAGTTCACTCACTTCTATATTCCACCTGAGTTTCTTAAGCACTAATTTCTGGGCTGAAAATAGAATTGTAGTCATAGACTCATAGAATGGTTTGGGTTAGAAGGGACCTCAAAGCCCATCTAGTTCCAACCCCCTGCCATGGGCAGGGACACCCTTCACTAGCCCAGGTTGCTCAAAGCCCCATCCAACCTGGCCTTGGACACTGCCAGGGAGGGGGCAGCCACAGCTTCTTGGAGAAGAGGAGACTGAGGGGTGACCTCATTAATGTCTATAAATATGTTAAGGGTGAGCTTGTGCCAGGGCATCATCACCCTCACAGGGAAGAATGTCTTACCAATGTCTAATCTAAATCTTCCCTCTTTCAGCTTGAAGCCATTACCCCTTGTACTAGCACTCCATGCCCTTGTAACCAGTCCCTCTCCAGCTTTCCTGTAGGCCCCTTCATACACTGGAAGGCCACTATAAAATATCCCTGGAGCCTTCTCTTCTCCTGGCTGAATGGGGCCAGTTCTTTCAGCCTGTATTCAGAGAATAGGTGCTCCAGTCCCCTTATCATCCCCATGCCCCACCCCGCCCCTCCTCCCAATAGGAGAGAATCACCCTGTTTCCATGTAAATGGTTTTATAACACTTAGTTGATGGCACATGATTTATGTTTGCACTGTGTATGTGTTTTTGGAAACCTAAGAAATGGAAGAAATAAGGTCATACCACTTTCTCAAATTATGATAAGTGATCCAGAAGCACGCTTCTGAGAAAACAAAATCCATCACTTCAAATATGCAATTAGTGTCTATAAGAAGAGAAAATCCAATGTAACTTTCAAAATGGTATGTCAGATTATCATAATTGTTGGATGTTTGTTAACAATGCCAAGTGTATTTCAATATACTGCCAAATATAAATGGATAAAGAGTACAGACTTTGCAAAAGGTCCAATTATAGTGAAGGTAAAAAAGCCAAAACAAAAACCTGAAAGCAATATAACGTGACTGCATGATGAGCTTAGGGTAAGAAACCAACTGGCCTGTTTTTTGAACTGTACCATAACAAATTCTGTAAAGGATCAAAATACGTAAACAAATTTGTCTTTCATTTTGAGACTTGTGTTAGTAAGAAATATTTTTCGCTGAATGACAGTGATAGTCTTAGTTATGTTAGGACAAAGCAATAACTTGGTTTTCAACTGTCCCATATGAAATCAAACATATTTCAAACATTTTTATATCTGATATTAACAGATCTGACACAGCATTTCTCAATACAGCTCCATTTTGTATGTGTTCAAAATAATTTCATATTCTTTCTTTTTTCTTATAAGTTGCCTCAGTCTCTTTAAACTTTTTTTTTAAAAAGCCTTTATTACCTTTTTTTTTTCTTGCAAATAATAACAAGTATAGCTCTAAAGAGAACATAGGAACTTTTCCTTAAATTGAATAATGTATAGTAAAATATATATTCGTGTTGCGTTTACTTCCTATTTCTGAATTTTGTTTTCTGAAAGCTTAACTAAATAACTATTCCATATATAATGTATCCATATATTTATATTATAAAATGCCTATAATATTATTTACTGGTGTGATATTTTTGCACTGTAAAGAAAAAAAATAAACAATACACTAAATCTCATATTAAAATTTGTTCTTTCCTGTACTAAAAGTCTGACAGTTTCACAATGTCAATACATAGGACATTACATCAGGTTTATCATTTGGCTCAGGTGGGTTTAGCTATAGTTTTTCAGTATTACAATCAGATTCTCATTTTTTTCCAAGAATTTCCTATGCTGCAACTCCTGTTTGGATGACTGATAGCCCATTGATTCTTGCATGGTACGAGTGAAGCCATTACAGAATAGGGGAACATGTAATTCAAATAAAATTTCAGTATCAGGCATTTGGAACAGGATAATAGAAATGAAGGAAAATATGAATATACAGTCATATATACTTCAACCTGTACAGATCTCCTCAGGGAGTAGGAGGAGGAAGAAAAGTTAAAACAAACTACTCATTCAGTCCTTGACCTTCAGTCCCAGTATGAGGCTCATACTAGGAGGGTCTGGCAGATACTAAAATGGAAGAAAAAATAATACTTGGAAACATCACAAAATAGTTCTTACTCCTGATTTCATGTTGCTTCATGGCAATTTAGATGTGAATCTGAGCCACTCCTAGCTCTTAGGTTTCACTTATGACTAAAATTCCATAGTAACATGTATATCACAGATTTCAGGCAAACCCTTCCACCAAAGACAGCCTCTACCAAAGATGAAAAATCAGTCTTAGACTTCAAACTGCTGCCTCGCTCTTTGTCTTCTCTTGTGAAATGAGAACCTCCTTACTTGGAAATATTGTCTGGCTTAGAGGCAGGGACCCCAGTAGTCAGAAGTGTTTCCAGACTCTTTCCACAAGTAGATTTCACTGCACTGCTTTACTTTATGGTAGCCGGGGGAAGAGAAGTTGTCATGCATTGACTGGGTACTGTCCATTGCCCACCTTAGCGTAGAGTTCAGGAAGACAGCAAACAGCAAATAATAACATATTTACACCCAAAGTACAGTTGAGTTGTGGGAGAAGTTCTTGTTCCTTTGAATTGCCACTAATGAGTCATCGTTGCTACAGGAAAACAGTATAGAACTTGTTTTATTCCCACCTGAACATCATCAGTAACAATTTCTATAAAATACATCACATGCAAATAGAGATTACTAAGTGAGGCCAGTTTTCTGAAAGAAAAATCAGTGATGCAGAATATGTTATGTTCGCGATCACTGCATATGAACCTGGACTCAACAAATTTGTTGTGAATATGTGCTCCTTCCCACATCCTTTGTTTTCTTTATCTGAGCTAACCCTAGCTACGAGAGGCAAGGTTTTTATAGGAAAACAACAGACCATTTGTTTCTTAGAATTTGGTAGCTGAATTCAATGACTGACCTGCATTTACTCTTCCAATTTTTTTAAGGTCTGGCAGAAACAGCAGCAAGAACTATACAAAAGATTTATCTAATGTATGTCTGATAGGATGACTAAGAGTTCTGTTATGTTAAGATGATTTATCTAGTGAATACTTGCTTCCGATATATGTGGATATATGCATGAAAATTCTGTCACACATCTCAATTTCATTTGCAGCAATTATTTCATTCCAGATGCTATATATTAACTCAATGAACACATTATCTTACTTCTACTGTAGGTTAGAGACTGGCAGACAGCAGAATTGTATAGTAACGATGACTAATGCTGTGCATCATAATCAGTTTAATCATGTCTTCCCTTAATGCTTGTAAACTGAACTTGCTTCTGTTCTGATAGTATTATTTTGTAAATTTTGGTCTTCAACATTTAATTAAGTATGCACTCTTTCTTAGCTTGCAACAAAGCCATTTTTTACCCCATTTAGCATTTCTCAAGCTTATTCAAAATAACATTTTTGAATAGACTTTACAACGTGGCATCTGATCTAGCCTTTAGGATGCTGAGATCCAGAGTGGTGTAATCATGTGTACAGTCTGAAGCAAAGATGTAAAGCTTAATTGCTTTATAAATGGATTACAAGGGTTTATTTAAATTGATCTTTTTAATTTTATATGCTTGCTGAAGAGCGTGATGAAAACAATCATAGTAAAAAATATACATGATTTAGATAATTATGTGAGTCCTGCTAGTACTGGTTCTACCTTACAAGGATTAGTTATCCTTTAGAAATTCCAAACTGCAGACACATACTCATTTTTAGTACTGGTTAAAAAAATTAAAAAAAAAAAAAAAAGAAAAAAAAAGCAAACCCAGTAGAATAAAAAGAGAAAAAAACTTTGGCCCAGGTTATGCTTGGACACTTACCTGTAGCACTTGCACTACAAAGTTCTTCAGTCACAGAGCAACATACTGTCACTATAACATGGAGAATAGAGTTCTAGCTACTGGGAGGTTAAGTACTTTTTCTACCTCACCTGACAATCCCTTTGGTTTCAGTGGTGCAGAGTAGAGAGGAAAGGATCTCTGTTCCTGCAGTCCAGTGACTCACTGCAGCCCCCTGGTAGCAGGAAGAACCTGAGTATTCCTGTGACGTGGAGTTTCTTGAACTTCAAAAGCAGAGGAAAGACCCAAATATGTGTTGACTAGACCCATGGGCTACATGTTATTGGTATGAACATTCATAGTCAGTTTTCTCTATGAGCAGAGGTATCTGCAAGGTACCCTCTAAGTCTTTAGCAATATTAGAGCTATAATTGTTTCTTAACTTTAGAGCATCTCTTTGCCTATATCAGTTATATGTCCTGTGGCAGGATCAGGTGTTTGGGACCTAGAGGAATTAAAATGCTGCTGAGTCCATCACCTGTTGGACTCTCTGAGATCCAAATATGAAATTTGCTCCAGAAAGGGTCATTGGTTTGTAAATTTATTGAGCAACAATGACATGCTATGTGATTTTACATACAACACTTCCTTGGAGTCTTCCTAGCATACACTGAAAAATAGACTCCAGGAGAAAAATTGCTTAAACCAGTATTTAAAACTTGTGGAAGAAAACAGTATTATTCAAGAAGCAGTGTATGATCATAAAATTAAAGGCTATAACATAATGTATTATTCATTATGGGGTAAAATGAAGATTGCCATACATTTCCTGACTGGAATGAATAATCATGTAGGCTACCTTGCTTTTTGCATGAATTTTTTATTATTCCAGTGTTTAAATGATCATCTCACATCTCGGAGTATTCTCTGACAAAACCAGTACTAAGTGATAAAGAGATAATAGAAAGAAAAAAAAATTACAAAACATATTTTTGAGCTCAACTATTTTCTCTTTGGAAAGTAATTAAACAACAAGTTTCTATCAGACATTTTACCTGTATTATTGCTACTGCCCTGACAGGAATCTGACTAATGCTTATTAACTTGCTGCATTGAACAGTGGCCTATAGAACAGTTGTAATAAGATTTTATGAAGAGTTACCAATTTAAAATTTCCGTTCCCTCCCAGTGCATGTACATAATTGCTATCGACACCAATGTGAGTTACACATTCATTACACAGTATGTACTGAGAGGAGAAAAAGGCTCCTACAGAGAATGTGGATCTCTTCATATCTATCTCTCAATTGTTTACACTCCAGGGAATAAGTAAAGGTCATTCTCCCAGGCTTTTCTCCTTTCCTGCCAAAGTATGAGCCAAATTAAAGTCAATTGGAGTTTCATTGGAGCTTTCAGACATTGTAAGTATTCAGCTTGTTAAACAGGTTTGGTTCAAAGCTCTTAATAAACAACAACAACAACAACAACAAAAAAGCCAGTTTTGTTTTCAAGTAAATTCAGTAAAGGCTGCTTATGCCAGGGTTTCAGTCATCTCCACAGTTATAGTTAAGTAGTTACTGCCGCTTCTAAAATCATTTGGGTGGTTGTGTATCCTAACAACAGCATCCCGGAACCTGCTATTCATAAAGGAAAATATTTTAGCAATATTGGAGTGCTCAGATTTTGCTGCTTCAATAATCATTGGTAAACAACAGCAGATAAAACAAAGCAAAACAGAAAAGCAACAAACTCAAAGCCTTCCCAACTGTTTGTCTTGCAGCTGTTGATATCTACATTAAAAAAGATAAGCACAGTACTGACTTTTTGAAAGAAAAATATTAACCACCCCTTAGTATTAGTTGTGGTATGGGATTAATACTGATAGCATGCTAAAGACTGACACTGATATGGAAAGACAGCCTTTGAATTTGTTTAAGCGATATAGATCTGGGAGTAATCGACACCCAAAGCATAACTACAGACCCTTAGAGATAGACTTACAGATTCGCAGATTCACATAGACCTGCAGGGGTGGGAAGGGACCTTGGGAGATCATCTAGTCCCACCCTTCTGCCAGAGAAGGATCACCCAGAGCAGGTTGCACAGGACTGTGTCCAGGAGTGTCATGAATGTCTCCAGAGAAGGAGACTCCACAACCTCTATGGGTAACCTGTGCCAGTGCTCTGCCACTCTCAAAGTGAAGTTTTTTCTTATATTCAGGTAGAACTTCCTGTTCTCCAGTGTTTGTACACATATTTTTTCTCCTACCTCCAAGGTCTGTGTTTCCTGAGGGCCAGCCTTAGCAGTAAAGGGCCAACCTTAGCAGTAAAAAGACCATTTCCATAGTCCAGTTAGAGACACAGGGACCCAGGACTGTCAGCATCCTCAGTTTCTGTCTTTTTTTCTTAAACATAAGGCCTTCCTAGGTAAAACATGCAGTTTTATGTCTAACCTTGACTGCCTCAGACATAAGAATTATGCAGGGCTTTAAAATCATGGGAAAACATTTTTAGAATAAAACAAACTCCCTAAATTATGGTTTCGCTAATTAAAAATTATGCCATTAGAAAAATTACCCAGCCTCGATCATATCCTTTTTTTTTTAAAATCAAAAATCCTCCCTATACCATGAATAAAAGTTCCCATACAGTGCAGAATGCCCTCCAAATTTGATCCGCCAAAACAGGATGCAGAAAACTTTGAAGCCCATAAAGCTTTCGCTAAGACTCGGAAAGCAGCACGTTATCACCCAGGGAAAGGTAGCAACTATCTTACGTCCTCTAACCTTTCTCTGTGCAAGCCAACATCTCTCACTCCTGGCTGCCAGTTCTGATATTTCAACAGTTTGTCAGCATTTCTAACTCAGCTTTCTTGGATGCCAACCAAAATTAGTTAGAAACAGAGTTAAGAAAAATAATATTTTTACTATAAAGGCAGAGGAAACCACCACCACCACAGCAAAAACATAGTTCTTGTTTAGCGTCTCCTTGATGTGTTAATTTTCACAATATTGAAGCCCAGCATTGCAATCCACTTGCATGTGAATGTTCTGTAGACCTGAAGACGGACTTCTAGAATAAGATAACAGTCTGCCTTACCCTCTGCAACCTCAGCTGTTACGAACAGTGAATTCCAGCTGCATTACATGAATTCTCGTGCACTCCAAGGTGCAGAAAGCTCAGCCGAAGGTGTGTGTGTTCTACAGACAACTTGGAGCCCTGGGTCTGGAAATCCACTGTATTTTTGAGAAAGCAATTTGTGTCCAAAAGCTTGTGTGTTTCAGTTAACTGCCTATTCCTCCTTTAAGAAAATTTTGCTAGGATGCTGAGGTCTTTCTTGCAACAGCACAATTATTTTGAATATTTTATGGGGGATATCCTCCAATATCAGTTGTGGAGATAACAAAATGCAACTGGAATATCAAAAATAATTAAATCATCAAGTTAAGACAAATGGTAATTAGTGCATAATTAATGAATCATAGAATCATAGAATCATAGAATTTTAAGGCTGGAAATGACCCCTAAGATCATCTGGTCCAACCATTAGCCCACTGCCACCAAGTCTACCCTTAGACCATGTCCTCAAGCACTGCATCTACCCATCTTTTAAAC